>JAULBS010071481.1:0-21477 GCA_032355785.1 Symmetromphalus regularis | reverse complement strand
TCTCATTAATGTGAATTATTTGTAACCTGGTCAAGCTGCTCACCAGTACATTGAAACAAATGTCAAGTATGTCCTGTCTGGGTTCTCATTAATGTGAATTATTTGTAACCTGGTCAAGCTGCACACCAGTACATTGACACAAATGTCAAGTATGTCCTGTCTGGTTTCTCATTAATGTGAATTATTTGTAACCTGGTCAAGCTGCTCACCAGTACATTGAAACAAATGTCAAGTATGTCCTGTTTGGGTTCTCATTAATGTGAATTATTTATAACCTGGTCAAGCTGCTCACCAGTACATTGAAACAAATGCCAATATACTGTTTAAAGATCCTATTAGCATGAATAACATAAAAGGCAGGTATGAAAGAGGATAATATTGTTTGATAAAATTTAACATCTTCTGTGGAAATTTCCTTTCATAAGACACCTACTCAGTCATTTCATTTCTGTCACTGGCTAAATAAATTATAATATTTTATTAACTTCAATATAATTATATTTAATTACTGTTAATTAATTTCCTATCAGATTCAGGGTACAGATGTTTGCAAGAAAGATTGTTTATTCATGTGGTAGTTATTCAACATTTAATTCATACAAACAACAAATCAGTTATCCAAAACACAATTTTAAATTGATGCTCAAATGTAATTCATGTATCAATCTTTATTCATCTTGTAATTCACTGTTTCAGAGGACTTTGGTCCTACCTACATGGAAGCAATGGAACGAGACCGAATTATGGAAGAACTTCAAGCTTTTATTAATGTCTCTTTATATGAAGGTAGTGTATTATTGATAAACATTCATTTTCTGCAGTAGGATCAGTTTCATCTGTTAAGATATATTTTTTATTTGGTTTCATATTCATATTTTAATTTCAGATTTTAACTGCTTTAGAAATGGAAAAAAAGTTATACTGTAATTTGACTTAACATGCACTCTTTGTAGTTTAACAAGTTTAATTTAACCTGTGCTTATTAACTTTCAGATGCTGAGCTTCGCCTGTTTGGATCTTCCTGTAATGGATTTGGTTTCAGAATGAGTGACCTTGATATCTGCATGACGTTTCGCTCCCAGCCATCAGGCAAGGTAGGAAGGGATTTGATTGAAATTTAACCTACATATTAGAATTAATCTTTAAAATGTAATTATAAAATCTCCCTAAAATTGATGTTTTAGTTTATGAATATGAAAGGTAAGAAGTGTCTGAAAAGCTATACTCTATTTGGATAGGAAGATTTTAGCTATTGTGAACAACCACTTAATAGACTAGTGGTCAACATCTGATTTCTCAAAGGTTATGGTCTTTGGGATGCATATTAAAAAAAACCTTGTTCCTAATCAGAAAGAATAGTATAATAATGATAACATAATTAGAAATGTGTGGTAGTAGTGGGTTTCCCCTAAAGAGTTAAAAAACACCAAATGTCTGACATCTGAATAAGTTGCAGAATAAACAATGTGTAGTGGTGTCATTAAACAAATAATCCTTTTACAAACAATGAAGATATTTTAAAAAGTAATAAATAAATACTGTTTTTCTACACTTTTATCTTGTGTAGAATTTGAACTACCCGACTATTGTGGAAAATTTAGCCAAGGTGTTGAAAGGGCACAGAGGCCTGTACAGCATACTGGCTATCCCAACTGCCAAAGTTCCCATTGTGAAGTTCAGGCATCGGCGAAGTCAACTGGAGGCTGATATCAGTTTGTACAATATACTGGTAAGTAAAATACAAAGATGGTAAAATATGTATGTAAAGGCTGGTCCTGTAATGATCATATTGGGTGGGTGATAGTCAGGAATAATTTTAAGGTATCAGGAGTGGGCTTACTACATTCAAAATACAGGTAAATTGGGCAGCATGGTGATGGGGGGGAGGGGAATATGTGTTTGAATTGGGTAGATAATTTCTGCAACAGCTGTAACAACCCCTGCAATTAACAAAATGTCCACTGCAAAATAAATGCTATGGAGAAATAGTGTCCATGGCATTTTTCTGGCTATTTTAGCATGAAGTATACTTTATTTTTAAAAATAGTGAAAAAAAAGGAATCGGTCTGCGGCAAATAAAGTGTTGCGGAGGATGAAAAACTCTGCAGCAGTCTCCATGGCATTGCTGACTGCTGTGAGCAATTTCAGGGATTGTGTAAGAGAATTCATCAGATTAATTCAGAGGAATTATAAGTTTTAAACTTGGAACATTAAAATGTCTAATTTAATAGTGGGGTTTCAGGTCTCTTGTAATTTAGTATATTCTGAAAGGAATTTTAAATTTCATTACTGTTATATACTATGTATTCTATGATCTTTTCCCAACAATATTGTTTTGTTGTCTTATTTTATAAAAAGGCCCAGCACAACACTCAACTGTTGGAGATGTACAGTCTGATTGATCCCAGAGTGAAAATATTGGGCTATGCTTTCAAGGTATTTGCTAAGGTAAGAACTCAGAAGCATTTTCTATTTCATGTATCTGTTGTTTACCTGGCATTATTTTTAATATATTGAATTTGGTATTTTGTTTCTGGAGTTTTGGTGCTAATAATTAAAAAATTAGGTACTCAATTTTTGAGATTCTGTCTTGCATAAAAAAATAAAAATGGTCAAATAATTTAGAAAAAAGCCATTTCAGCAGTGGATTCAAAAATTGTAAGGGGTTAGGATACCAAGATATTTTAAATATTTTAATACTGGAGGAGGATCCAAAGTTAGTTATGACCAATTTATAATGCAGTAGAATTAAAATGGATGGGATTGATAGTCTGGATAGTATGTAATAAATGTTGTTATCGCTTCTACCCTTACTTCACTATGAGATACCATGAAATACTTGTTCCAGAACTTTAGTTTTCATAATGGAGTTTTCTAATTGTATTTGTTTTTTGATAGTAAATACAACATAAAGAGAAAATTAAAAAATGAGGCTATAATAACAAAATGGCCATGGCAAACGGCATTAACTATAAATAAAAATGAAACATTGTTTTAAAAAAGTTGGCCATGACAGTTCTATAATGGGTTTTTTTTGTTGTCTTTCTATAACACTTATATTATTATTGACAGGTTTGTGATATTGGTGATGCCTCACGTGGGAGCCTGTCATCATATGCCTACATTCTGATGTTGATTCATTATTTACAGCAGTGTAACCCACCTGTGGTTCCAGTCTTACAAGAGGTTGGTTTATATCTGTTGTGAGTTTTGTAAGTTCAGGAATATGTAATTACAAGATATTTATATGTATTATAGTTATTTTGATTAGATGCTGATTCATTAAATATTTACAATAGTGTAACCATCCTGCGGTTCCAATCTTACAAGAGGTTGGGGTATATCACCATTTGAATCTTGTAGATATATAGACATGTAATTACAAGCTATTTATATATATTATGGTAATTTTGATTGAATATTGATGAAGATAATTATTTAGAATGATATAGCATTTTCACTATATTATGTGGTCTTACTAACCAGTTAATGTATCATATTACAATTTCCTGTTTTGTGTTAAATATTAATGGCCTACTGATATCAAGAATGATGTTTGGCCATATTGAAGACATTGTATAGTGTTACCATTTAGTGATGGTCATTTCATTGTTTCCTGTTAGGGTCTTTTAATATATTACATTATTTAGGCATCTAGGTCACGGTCTCCTATTAATTCAGAGATTGAAAGAGACTACATTTTGTTCATCGTCATTTGGTGCAGATGTAAATAGACAGATACTTATACTTGTTGTAGGTGTGATACTAGTGTACAAGTTCTATTTTATCTTGTTTCATCTACAGCTTTATGAAGGTGATGAAAAACCTGTGAAGATGGTAGATGGCTGCAATGCTTGGTTCTTTGATGATCTAGGGAGGCTGGTAAATTATTTTGTCTTTATTTCTGTTAGGTACCAGATACATTAAAACTTAAGTTACTTTTACTCATTGTTTTAAAGGCTGAAATGCAGCATTGATTTGTTTATCAATACGGTTATCATGGCTTAAAAACATCTTGTCATAAGATTTTGTATGTGCTCTTACAAAGTACTCTGTTTGTTGAATCCTATGGCAGAGGAATTATTTATTTAGTGTATTTATTATTGGCTTATGAATATAACCCTGTAAAATTAATAAAGAGATGTCGTTTGTTTCATTTTTTAATGTTTTTCTGTGTTTTATAGATTCATGTCTTAATACTATTAGTATGATTTTGAATTAATTGTTATGTTAATTAATAACTTTACTTTGTTTTAGCCTATTGTATGGAAACAGAGTACTAGGAATAGTCAGAGTGTTGGAGAACTGTGGCTAGATTTGTTTAGGTACTACACAGAGAGGTTTAACTATAAAGACCAAGTGGTTTGCATCAGGCAAAAGGCTCCTTTGACTCGATTTGAAAAGCTCTGGAATGGAAAATGCATTGCTATTGAAGGTAAAGAACTTAATTCAATTATTGTTTTTTCTTTTATTGGCAGAAAAATTATTGTCTGATGTTACCATTTGAACTATTTTGTTTTGTCAACAATTTAATATTCTTTTACTTATTTTACTTATTTCATTGTTTATGCTAGTTTTGTTTTAAAACTGTTGAGGATTGTTTATATAAAGTCTGTTGCTCAAGGATTGCATGTTTAATGCCAGAACTAAATAATAAATGTTTGTCAGAGTTTAATTTGTTTTAAATTTCAAAGTTTGACTTAATATTGCATACCTCAATTCTTCATTTCCAGAAATGTGCCAATATACCTCTTTTAAACCTTTTATAATAGTTTACGAATGTTTTGTGGATAGGTATTTATTTTTATATAGTGTTTTTGAAAAAGACCAATAAAAAAAAAAAAAATCTGTTTTTCTTTTAGACCCATTTGACCTTAAACATAACCTTGGTGCTGGGCTTTCAAGAAAAAGTAAGTGGTCATATGTTTTTCTGCTATTTTTGCTTTGACAGTAACACATAATTATTATAAAATTTAATGTTTTTCAAAAATAATTTACTAAGCACTGATATTTTTCATCTCTTAACAGACCAACCTCCTATCTAATATATGATTTATGATGTCGTGGTAGTATAGATAATGTTATAAATTCAGTTATAGTAGCTTGTCAGAAGTAACAGTATTGAACACAAATGGTGATATCAGTATTGAATTGATTTATAATGTTTGACTCTGTGCTCATGAAAGGAATCTCGGCTAACTGCACACCTGTTCATTGTTTAATCAGAGACTACTTGCTGTCAAAAATACTGTTTCCAATATAATTACAAGATATTTATATGTATTATATATATGTCTACAGAAGCAATATGTTGCCACATAAGCTAATCTTTTCATGTACCATAAGTTATCTTTTATAAGCACTCATACATACAGGATAGTACATACAGCAGCCTTTGGTATACAAGTTGTGAATCACTGGTTGGAATAGAAAATGAGTCATTGGGTTCATTTTTACAAGCAGTCATCCTGTTCTTTCTGGATCAATTTCTGCCTCATAACTTTTGATAGAATCAACAGATTTATTTCAGTTTTGATATTCAGTTTTATCTTATGATGATAACATTGTATATAACCTACATAAATTATTTTTGATGCCTTCTTCTGTATACTTCTAGTGAACAACTATATTTTCAAGGCTCTTATTCATGGTCGAGAGCTTTATGGAACTCCAGTTGGTTTTCCAGCAAAACAGTATGTTTCAACAGCGGTAAGCTTCACAACCATAACAGTTAAATTTGCTTTGGATAATGGAATGTCTTAAAAGACTGTACACAAATACATATCTTAGCGCATGTTTGTGATGTCTAAATTTTATGAACGACCATTGGTGCCTTAAGAACTTTGTAATCAGGAAAATAATGCATGTGTGTAAATGTTTTGACTTCAGTACAATGAACAACAAAAAATTTATAGACTAAAACATTTATACTCAAAATGTTTTTCATGAATTTCAGTATTTTCTTCTTTCTTCTTATATTGCATTAGCTATGAGCTTGATAATTTGTGTGTGCCACGTATTAATCTGTATGTATAAGAATGATAACATAATTAGATGTTTTTATTTATATTAGGATTATTTCTTTGACCGTACATTGCTGTCTGAAGGGTCTCCACCCAATGATCGTGGATGTCGTGTGTGTGGCAAGATAGGACATATTGCAAAAGAATGCCACATAGTGGTAAACAGGAAAGAAAGGTATAAATTATGATCATTATATTTATGATTAGCTTTTTAACATATTAATGACTTCATAAATGTTAGATGAAATTCGGATGTGTAAACCTGCAGTATTTATATCTATATTTTCTTTATGAAATTAAAATGTTTTTATTTATAGATTTTGTCTGGAATGTATTTAATTATATGTTTTTATTTAATGACTTAAAAGTTGAAGGAGATGCTAATAGATTACAGTTTTTCATTTTAAGTAATTATGGAATCAGTTTATTTAAACAAAATGTCTATAAATGAAAGTACTGTAGCAGTTGGGTTGTTTTTGAAATGATAATGTGTAAATATTTTGTTTTAGAGAAGAAAGGGGGAGAAAAGTGAAAGCTGAGCAAGATCAAGAGAAGAGGCATGAAAATATAAATAAAAACAACATAAATTCATTGAATCAAGGTACAAACAAGTCTCAATATCGTTTATACAGTTTTAATGCTCCATAAAAATCAACTCTATGTTAAAATTTCTGTATAGAAAACATAAATTAAAATCCAGGGATCACTATTAAGAGAACATTTTTTAAATATTCTGTTGTGTTCTGTCACTTTGTAGGAGTTTGTATCTTCTAATTTTCATTTCTATTCTCAAATTCAGAGAATTTATAAAACGTTTTGCAGGAGTTTCTTGTATATTTGAGATATTTGCTTTTTTGTCAGGTCCCAATCCACAGAAGGGCATGTATAATCATCCTTTGTCTGGCTCACCTCTCAAGCAGAATCACACTCCGGGATATCGGTTAAACCCAGGACCTTTCAGATCACAGCCGACACCAAACAAATATCCCTCTCAAGGAAAACCACAAGTGAGAGAACAATGAGATATTTAGCTGATAGTTATGTCTTATAAACAATAACACACAGAACTGAGATATTTAGTTGTTATGTTGTAAACAGTAACACACAAGGAATATCCCCCTTGAGTAAAACCAGAAGTGAGAGAACAATGAGATATTTAGCTGATAGTTATGTCTTATAAACAATAACACACAGAACCGAGATATTTAGTTGTAAACAGTAACACACAAGGAATATCCCCCTCGAGTAAAACCACAAGTACGAGAACAATAAGAATTATTTTCGTTCAGGATTTACGTTTATGGGCACAAGCACCTAAAGGAAGCAAATCAAGCACCCGTATTATACAAATTAATAAAATACTGATGTTATTTTTTTCTAAATGGTTCCAACAGAAAAATATATGTAGAATGCCTAGAGTGTATGGGGTAACACTGAATAAGATATTTATGTTATGTTGTGAACAGTGAACTTTGTTGGCCTGAACTCTTATGATCTATAATCACATGCTTGTTAGATAAATTGGTAGTCTTAATATTCCAGCCAGTGATCCATTGTGTTGACATTGTTTGAAGAAAACAAATATTTCTCACGGAAGTGTAATGACTTTACAGTCTTGCATTCAAATTGGAGTTTATACTTTGATTATATTAGTAATAACCATTTTGAAACATTCTTGTATAAAATCAAATGACAAAATTGTTTATAGGGTCTTTCATAAATGGCATTCTAGTATTTCAGTTTGCTTTTGAATTATCAGTCCAGTTTATAAAATTGTATTGACTGCAAACGGTGTGTACAAGATGGTGTATGTTACCATTTTTAATTTCAGTCTTAACTAATTTTCAAAGGTCAACTAAAACAAGGAAATTGGGTAATTTTCTTTGTTTTAATATTTCTACAGTTACTGTTACGTTTTTTGCATTTAAAAATAACAACATTGTTCTTGTTTATTTATTAACATGTAAGGAATATTCCAGATATAAAATGTATGTTGAAGTATGAAAAAAGAGGCAGATCTAAAGATGATTATACCCCCAATCCCCTTCAATTGTCCTGCTTCTGTTCATTAGCAGTGTAAATTATTTTTGGGCTTTTATTGGTAACAGTGTGCACCATCAACAGTGAACTCTATATGATTTCCTGAAGTGGTTTACAACAGTCCATTTGAATTGATTATACTAGTATCTTTACCTCCCAACCACTTTCCATAACAAACCTTACATACATTTTTGTCTGGAATACTTCAAAGTTTAAACACTGGCAGTTATTTTGTTTAATTTTCAAGCACTCATTTAAAATTGTTTTAGCATGCTTGCCTAAATTTCAGATCCTCAGCTTAAATCATTTTATATATTTCTTAGAAATTTTAATGTATTTTAATTCATTCAAATTGGTAATTAAATGAGTACCTGGTTCTCCTTAATAAATATGACTGCCTTTCATTCATCCCTCGTGATCATTTCTGTCTTAAATTTGAAGCTTTCATTGGAACTAATATACTTCTGGTGTGAGTCTTAAAGGTAAAAGTTTTTTCTTTAAATGGTTTTTCTTCTGTTCAGCATTGACAAGCCGGTTATGTTGTCTTCTGAAAATTATTCTGATTGATTGTAATAGTTTATTGCAATGCTTCACTGATGTGAACATGATGAATTTTCACTTGTTTTCAGAATTCATCACCTGCTTCAGCTGGCTATGTTCCAATTCAGTTTGATCCTGCTCAGCGGCAGATGTTATTTCAACCTCAGTCTTCACACACTG
This sequence comes from Symmetromphalus regularis, assembly GCA_032355785.1. Classification (NCBI taxonomy): domain Eukaryota; kingdom Metazoa; phylum Mollusca; class Gastropoda; order Neomphalida; family Neomphalidae; genus Symmetromphalus; species Symmetromphalus regularis. The sequence goes on along the minus strand of JAULBS010071481.1, from coordinate 12,694 downwards.
TCCGGCACGGCTTCAATCAAATGGCAGCGGTGTCCACAACAGCACCATTTCCAATGCAGGTCCGACAGGCCTATTCATCTCATTCAAATACTGCATCAAACACTGGACAATCATTTCACTACCAAAACCAGTCAACTTACAACTCTTATCCTGTACAACGTTTCAATAACATTAACATCCAGGCTTTCACAAATGTTTCACATCCGGTTTCACATCCAGGTTCAGGCAGCAGTGCTCCAATTTACATGTCAATGAATAGTAATGCCCAGAGTCAAAATTCTAATAGCATCTCATCTGCTCTGACTGGCTCACCAGTCATTGAAGTTCATGGGAATGACTTTGGCAGGACAGAAAACCAATCAAAGCAGGTAAATATTATTTATCAATCATATTAAATTATTTAACACTTTTAAATAATAATAGTGAATATATTGAATTGGGCTTTAATTTATAGCACTATTTAAAAAAAAAAGTAAAAAAACACAATGAAGATAATGAATTGGACTTGTCTATGCTTCAATTCACATGGGCTTCTGTTCAACGACTATTGTTAGAATCAACAGATTTATTTCTAACTTAAAATGTTGCAGCTAAGAATTATTAGTGGCTCCACTGAAGTAAATATTTTTAGAGCTATATTTCTAAATATATTTTATATATTTCATTTCAGCTTAATGACTTTTGATAGGGTTAATAAATTTCTGTTTTAGTAATTAAAACATGTGGTAGCATGAATTGCCTGGGTTGCCATTAGCTAACATATTGTCCTTTGTCACATATTATTTTGGTAGAGTAATATAAGTTTCCTTTATAATAGTTTTCATGTTACGGTTTTCTTGTTTCTGTTGGGAGTCCTCAATTATGATGGCTTACTTCACTTTTATTATTGTTCCCTTGGAGTTTGTTGATAAATTTGAATTTAAAACATATTTCATCAGCTGGAATATTTCCACAATTTTCATTTAATCTGCCTTTAAAAACTGAAATATGGTTTTCTACTGAATGTTTAATATTAGTTTTGAACCATTGAAACAGGAATTAGTTTAACTGTAAAAACCTGGGTTATCTTTTACTTAAAATTGGGGTGAATCTGAATGTTCAAGCTTCAGAATATTTAAAAATTTGAGAAAGTAATATTAAAAGAATAAAATTATGAGTAATGCTAAATGAAAAAAATATGGTTCAAAGAATGAGGCTAGGCCCAAATTGTAAGTAAGATTCAATGCTACAATGTTGTCCATTGAAAGACTTTAGAAATCTACATATATTGCATCCTTGTATGCATGTATATGTACATGTGTGTATGTAACATTAATTAATTTTTTTTTTTTGATAGATTCATTAACAATATATGTCACATGAATTATTGTATTGGCTACATGTATACTTTTAATTATTTGGATATTGTTTTAAGCAAGTTAATTTCATTTGTTGTTGTTTTTTGTTAAACTAACATATATTTTATTTGCATGTTAATCCATTGTCATTTCAAAGGGAAAGAATATAAGTCTTGAATTAGATTTTTCTCTCCATCCATTGTACAAACATCTGTTTTAAAATAAAGCATTATTTTATTTCTAATTTGGTATACCGGATAGCATCTTATTACAGTTAAGTAATATGGGATTGTTTTGGTTTTTTTTTCACAACTGGTTTAGATATGTCTTAAATTATTATGTCCATATTTGATCAACAGACTTATTTTACTTTTATTTTTCAAGTAGATGCATGTCCTGTCATTTAGTAACACTTGGTTAATGGTAGATTCACTACAGTAACTGCTAATATATTTTAGAGTAATCTTCCATATCATTTTAGATTTTCTGTTTCATTTCTCTCACTGAGATAACTTTCAATCAGGTTATATCATAACAATTGACATTTCGGAACTTGTGTCAGCCATGATGTGTTATTGGAATAATTATAGGATATTAAACGAGTTTCCATTTCATATCATGTTTATGTCCCGAGTGAAATAATTTTCAGTTGTCATGAACTTTAGCAAGTGACATTGGAAATTATTTCACGAGGGATATAAACATGATGCGAAATGGAAGCGAGTTTAATATCTTTTTTATTACCCATTATCAATTTTAAGTTAAATAAAAAAAAAAACCAGAACAACAACAAAAATGAAACCAAGCGTTTTCCTTTTTTTAGAAACAATCTATGTAAAATAATATGATGTCAAGGTGTTATGTCCCAGTATGACTTAGTTCTAGGACATTACACTTTGATATGAACCAAGATGTGTTGATCCATGTAGCTAATAATGTGTTTTTATTATATTTATAATTATTATTCAGTATTTTATTTTTATAATAAATTTTGTGTGTTTGTGTTTATTTACACTACTAGAGTACATTGATTTATTATTCCACAGCTATTGGATGTCAAACATCTGGTTGAATGTATTTCCATGTAGAAAAGAAGTAGAAACATTCCTAGAATAAAAGTTCTGGAGGACATTATATCACTGGACATGTGTTTTGCGAGAATATACTTCCAGTAGCCAAGAATATACTTTGAAGTTTGATACTTACTCAAATATCAAAAGGGTGTCATAATTAGCAGAATTTGCTTTTGTTATATTGGTTTTACTGTCTTCCTTGTAGAATTCTCAAGCCAGTAGGGGCTCTGTTGTACTGCCTAATAGACAGGTGACACAATCTATGGAAGATGGTAATTTGCTTATCAGTAAGTCTGCATATGCAATTACAATAATAATTTTATATTGCACTGTCTTGTAATAATTTAACTCTTTATCTAGTATTTGAAATACAGAAGAGCTTATACTACAGCCCAGGTTTTGACATTACACTTTGTCAATTATAAATTAATGAAAACTGGATGTTCAGTTGAGTGATAAATAATTCCATCTTTTCTCTGTCATGAAGAGGTGTCAGTGAGTGATACTTCACATTGATACTGACTTTTAACTAAGATGTAGAAACATGGTAACAAATTCAGTATATTTCTATCCTTATCTGTAAATGTTAGCATAACATGGAGATACAAATTTATGCACAAATACGGAAGCCCATATCACAGTAGATTGTTTGTGTTTATTTTTTTTTAATGCAGACTTTTCATGTAAATATAGCATGTACTGAACAGTGATATAATACTTATTTTTCATAGGTTTAAAACCATGGTTTTGTGTATATTTTTTGTGATATTACATATTTATAAATAGGATTTCTTGTACACAGATATAGTGTAACTACACAATATCAAATCTCAGATTTTTGTAGTTGTTTAAAACCATTATTTCTTCTTCTTTAATAATCTTGCTCATATGAATGCCATACAAAGTTGATGAAAAGTGTTTAAAATTCGTGCCAAATTTAATTTTGTATGGAGACCACAAACAACTCCCAAACTCTTTCAATATATAATGTGGTATTTGAATTATAGTAATAATATTTATTTCTTTAATAGATGTATAGGGTCCTTTTTTATTGTTAACATATCAACACTTGTAATTAATCTGTTTTGACTGATGATTTTCATACTTAAAATTTGGATTTTATTCTAAATGAATAAAAAAAATTATTTCAGCTATAAAAAGGGAGCATTTATCGAGTAATGTGTCTGGTTAAGGCTATGTAAAATAAATTCTGTTTTTAATTCTCTTCACCCTTGTTTTACATCAAACTTCTTTATACACAAACTAATATTTATATTGGTTTATTTATTTCATTAAATAAATAGATCTTATATCTATTTTTCATATTTTAGATTTTTTTTCAGTATTTGTCCTGAATACTGAACATATTAAACAAATATTTATCACAAAATAACAGTTTGTTCAATTTACTCTCAATTACGAGCACAATGGGTTTTAATGATTTCAACTTCTAAGTACAATTTCCTTAACATCTTTTATTTAAAATTATTTATTAAATTTATTTATAATTATTATTATTTTTGTGTGTTATAATTTAACTTGGTGTTGTGTTTGTAGCATGCATGCAATGTTTTTCGTATTTAGTTAGAATTAATTTTACTTCACCTTATAGCACAACAGTTAATAGTTGATGTTGTGAATCTGAGCATGAGAGTTTGTCAACTCTGTGCATAAAAATACCAACAGTCCATTTTTTTCTCAAAAGGTATTTTTGAAATTGATAAATTAAAATATTTCTGTTACTCAGCTTTATAACTTATCAAGCCATTTTATTATTATTATTTCTTTTCTTTAAAAAAAAAAATCTTTTCATTTTATTTATTTTGTTTTTCATTAATTTTATTTATTTATTTTTATTTTTTTTGTTTTGTTTAAAGAACCAAACTCATCAGTAAATTAGGAGACACTTTTGACAATCTTTAATAACTGATTTCTTTTGTTTCAGAAATAACTGTTCCAGGCGATCGACATTAGAATTTGTCTGTTACAAGTACACGTAGTTTGAAGTACTCTCAGTTTTATGATGAGCACTTTATAACAACATGTGACAAAGCCAGGCAGTGATAGGTGCATAAAAGCAAAAAGGAAGATTGTGCTTGAAATATTAAACTGGTTCGACAGTATCATCGGTGAATTCAGAAATTTGGATGGGATGGTGGTTAGGAGGAATGTCAAGTGTTAAGATATTTAATACTGAAAGAGAGGTTTAAAAATAAGTTAAAATCTAATATTAAAGGTAAAAAAATAAAATCGATGGACACCACCACACCTCATTTTCTGGATGTGTCTTTGAGTATTATTTGTGTGAAATTGGATTTTCAAACCAATATTAAAAGATGGACATACTGCATATAAACATGTTGGAAATGTATCACATCTCAAGATATTTTAGTTCAGATAATTGACTTTAAACTTTTATTTGTAAAATTTTAATTACACTTCTTTTAAGAACTGGATTTAATTTTTTCTAGCTTTCGAATAATGGAGATTGTGTGAAGCAAGCAAGTTGATTTATCTAATTGAATAAAAATTCATTATTAAGACTACTGAATAAATTTGAACATTTTACTGTTATCAGCTAGATGACACATACAGTTGTATCAGTGGTCAAATGTTTAACTTTAAAATAGACATTTGACAGAAATGCTGACACTGTACTGGCAGAGATACATGGACTGGGTTGTTCAAACATTAGTTAGCATAGCCAGTTGTTAAGAGAAAATATCAAAACAAAACTTTAATTCATTTTAAATAGTAGATGAATTTTCAGTAGGCTAATGTACCAATAAGTAATGAAAACTATTTTATAAGATTTTCTAAAGATATTAAGACAATATATTTGATTAATTCTTGGATTAACCATGCTTAGAGCAACAGAGCCATGGACATTAAAGGCATATTCTCACCAAATTTGAGGGGTTTTGTGCTCTGAATATTGATTACAAAAGAAACTTACAAGCATTTGTGATACTAGATCTTGCTTTCATATCACTCAAGATGTTTCAACTGAACCATGGTATGGGAATTCCATGTCAAGTCACTTGATTGTTTTCACATTTTGATTTATAGTTAGTTACCATAATTCAATTATTAATGTTAAAATATTGATAATAAGTAAGATGCGCTGGTTAATGTAAGTAGTTGAATGAAGTATTTCTATGGACAAGTCAAATTTCTATATTTAAAACAAATTTTTTGTTTGGTAATGAATTAGGTCAGGGTCCTTGACAGGTTGCCTTTAAACAGAAAATGTCATCTACAATATGCAATGTTTGAATCTGAATAAAAAGACATTTAGCCAAATGATATACAGTGATTATTTGTACAGCAGGACAGCTAACAATTGGGTGAATTGATCGTGTACATTTTGTATTATTGTTATCTGTATATAATTTTTTTTTTTTTTTTTTTTACATAAACATATTTTGAAAATATATTTTAATGTGTCCATAATTTGATTTATTGTATAAATATTCACTAAAACATAAATAAATGTGTAGGGTTTGACATTAATGGCTTGTCTATTAGTGGCTGGAATAGATGTATAATTAATTTGGCCAAAGATATCACTGGCTTATTGAGCAAAACATAACTATTTAATACTATCTGTTTTATCTTTCGGTGTTTTAAAATACATACATAGCGATTAAGATCATCGTCACTAAACAGCTAAACTTATCCAGTTATTACAGCATTTTTCAACATTAAATGTACAAATTACTTATAACTGTTTGCTTATAATATCTGTTATCAGATCTAATATGTTACTGGGTGTCATGCTGTTTGAAATGGCTAAAAATGCAGTTTACACTAGACAGTAAAGACACTTGCTTTACAAATAGGGTCTAGGAGAACTGTATTTTTGACAAATATGTTTTAAATGATAAAATATTTAATGATACACCCACACCACCCCCTCCCAGCACAAAAAATAAATATCGGACATCGGGGATATTTACTTAAGAAGCAAGTTGATATGTGTTTTATCCAAATATTTTACAAAGTTAATGTCAAACTCCGACATGTTGTAATTTTTTTAACAACATTTTAAGAATTCTAATTGTAAATAACATTTAATAATATTTTTGATAGATATTACCAAATTTAATTTTTATTTTGTTATCTAGATACAGTATCAAGATTTGTGTATTTTGAGTGATATGAGTTAAAAAATATGACAAAATATGTGAGACATTATCAGTGTTTGGCAGCACATCAATATCATTATTTACTTGGATGTTTTTTAAAGGCCTTTGTATTTACTGCTACTAAGTACTTATAGGTAGAGCTTCAAACTGCAATCATATTTATGCATTTGTTTTTATCTGCATCTTCCACGTTGTCAGCTTTTTGCAGACACACCTGTCCACCTACACATCTGCACCTTTGCTCCCTTACCCACAAATCACAGCAGAACAGATTTTTGCCTCGAGTGAATGATGGTTGAAGGTGGTGATTCCCCATGCTATGACAGCATACCAATACAGAAACATATCTTCATCATTAATGCTGTGTTTACTACATTTGTTTTCTTTTTTCTTTTCTCTTTATGTACTACATCTGAAAAGAAAATGTTTCTAATATATCCATATGCTGAAGCAGCTGGCATATAATGTAACTGACAGCTGTGTTTCTACATAATGGATAATGAGTATTTGCAGATGTGGGCATAGATGAAAAAGAAAGAAAATAAATGTTAAGTCTTTTTCTTAATGAAAATAGAGGCAGTTGTTACTGATGCTCATGTCCATACATTATTGTATTCTTACTCAATTATATTTTAATACTATAGCAGTGGTAAAATCACCACCCATTCCCCTCAGCAATATATTAAAAATTAACATGCCTCTTACCCCTCCCTTATGGTCATTTCTGGAACTTATTTTATTCAGTTAATCTTGGAAATAAATTAACTGTCTCTGATAAGAATTTTTGTTTAAAATGAGAAACAGTTTCCTATATTCCTGCAGTTTTGTATAAATCTGTTTTACTTGGCAGGTTTCACCACAATATCCAAAACGTTGAAAGTTGTAAAATGTTCAGCTTTTCTATTATAGTATTGATAATTTGCTTGCTACCACAGTTATCTTGCATTTTCTAAATTGTTTAGGATTTCTTACAATGATTTTGATAAATATTTTTGATGATTGTTTTTAATTAAGCTGTTTGTTTCATATAATTTAAACATTTTATTTAATATTTATTTAATATGTGAAAGTTGTAACAGATTTACAGCATGTGAGCCATTTTATCTGTACAATATAAGAAGCATATCATTTGGTATTTCATCTGTTTGTTTCTGAAACAAATGTTTATTTTAAATTTTACAATGTCGTCTTTTTATTTCCAGCATTTAATAGTTTCTTTTATTGCATGTGTACTGCTTTGTTCAAATGAGGTCCTTGTGGGAGCAAAACATACTGGTTCAGATTGAATGCTGTATTAGATCAATTTGTTTTCTTCTGTTTATACATTTATAGATTTGTTGTACTTAAGTTTTCATGTTTCAGCATCAAGGGATCAAATGACATGATCTTTTTACATTGTTATCATCAAAAACTGATTAAATTTATTCAAATGAGGTCCTTGTGGGACTAAAACATACTGGTTCTTTTTGAATGCTGTATTAGATCAATTTGTTTTCTTCTGTTCATGCTTTATAGATTTGTTGTACTTTGTTTTCATGTTTCAGCATAAGGGGATAAAGTGACATGATCTTTTTACATTGTTATTGGCAAAAAGTGATTAAATTTGAGGTGTGGGTGGTATACCAGTATCCAAGTATTGGTATATTACATCATAGATTTCCACAATGGTTTGAATGGGCAGAATTTTTGTTTAATTTAAACAATTTTCAGAAATTATTTCTAAAAAATAGTACCCATGCTTCAATATGCAGACTATTCTTTATACTTTTTGAACTCGTACTGATTTCAAATGAATTGCTTTTTTTTAAATGATGATGAATTTGGCAGATTTAGAGAAGTGGGCATATAGAATTTCAAGTGCATGTCAGTTGGCATCTTGTAATCATGGATCGTTATTATCTTGTAATAAATATTAGGTCTTTGTTTACTACATCATAAAACATCGGTATGAAATGCACTTTTTGAAAATTTAATAAGAGCAACTTTATGATCATTTGTGAATGTCGATTGTTAAAATACTGTGTTAGCCTGAAATTAATTCAATGAATCATCCATTATTTTTAGTGTTTTGGAAGCTTTAGGTTGTTGAAATGTTATAGAACTTTAAATGTGCAACATATACATATTTGAGTATGTTAGGTCAGTGATCATGATCTTGTAAGTTAAGAATGTTTCCTTATTTATTAATTAATCATTTAAAATTACAATATTCCAATCAAGTGTGCATTTTTCATTTACCAGTACCTGTATTTTATACATGTAATGGTCATCTTTACATTTTATAGAATACATCTTAGTGTGATAAAATAAAAATATAGTGAAATTCTTAAAGAGGGAATTGCATATGTATTTTTTATTTGTTATCCGTTGGTGTAAAATGAATTTGAATCTGATGTGAAATAATGTTAAAAATGAATTTTTATCAAGATTTTATTCTTTGTAATTTCTTTTGATTCGTATTTGATAATTTTACTAAATTTGTTGTTTAATAATTTTAGCTACTGTGGAAAATCTTGTAAAAAAAAAATGTTAAAAAAATTTAATAATAAAGAATATGTAAATATGTTGTTTCTCAATTTTGTTTTAATCTCTCCCTGACAAAGGTTGTAAGGTTTTGGTGTTACCTTTCTGGTAGATAGAGTTAACTTTCTGGTTTGTAAGTACATCCACTAAAGTACTTGTAAAACAAAATTGTACCCAAATAGATTTTGTTCTTTTATATGATAGATGAAAATCCTCTTTTATATGATTGATGAAAATTCTCTGAAACAAATCCTGAAAACTGTATTAGTATTATGATGAGCTATTACTGTAATTATGCTATTGGGGGGGGGGGGTGTCATTAAATAAATAAATATTACTACCGGTATATGCAAACAACATTCATGATAAATGTCAAGATATTGCCTTTTATGTATGAACAAATATTCATTTTGATTGAATTAATATTCAGAAGCCAACTATTGAGTTCGGCCATCCTTGGTGTGTTACCATCTATTGGTACTATTAAATCATATTAACCTGTTATGGTCTGTTTCAAACCTGTCAATAGTTAATGTAGACAAATTGGAAATCTTTTTTGTTGTTTGGTACCACAGTTTGTATATAATAATAATAGGTTATCATAATGTCAGATTTTTCAGGGAATTCAATCAAAACGTTTTGTTTTTATTTTAGGTCAATGAAATTCGTTGTTCTGTAAATATACTCAACCAAAACAGAAAGTATACACATTTTGAACAATGATATTTTTACTATAACCTTCAAAAGGATATATTGGAAAACACAGCATTTCCCCAGACCACTTTAAACTTTTTCAGGAATATTTTTTTTCATTTGGTTTGGTTCAAATATCACGTGGTCAAGTGATGAAACTTGAAAATAGGTTTTTGGTATGTAAAATCTAAAATACGTGATTAATAGGTGCATTTTCACTCTTTAAATGATAAAGTATCCATGTTATAAAAAAAACAATTTTTAACAAATTAAGTTAACAATTGAAAATACCACACTTAACTTTAATTGAGCATCATATCGATTTTCAGAAGTTTGATTCCTAAAATGACGTAACATAAAGTTTTACCGTTACCCTCGTAATAGTTTACATGCTAAAGAAACAAACACTATACCAATCACAATTACTAGAATATTAACGGAGTATCTCACCCAGAACAGTGACAATACCTTACAGTTACACTGTCCAGCATATTCACCAAATTTGAACCCCAAAGAATACATTTGCGATGATTGGGAACGAAGCATATGCAAACAATTACGACTGTCAACAAGCATGAACAAATTTCATGTTTTTCTTTGAGATATGAAGCAACAAAATATCACATATTTACAATGTTATCTTCAGAGCCTGTACTTGTGCGGACGTGTGATTTAGGGGAAGATCCACGGTACCCAGATATCAGTAGTTGTATTGTGCTCAACATATCCCAATTTCCTTTCATTCCTAAATATCAGCTAGATGTAATGCATATTTAATTAAATGATCTCACTTCTATAGAGTGTATACTTTCTTTTTTGGTTGAGTATATTACATCTGGGGCTGTAAGCCTTAAAGCTCATTAAATTGTAAAATTTTAATTTCATATTCATTCAATATGTTGTATGCAAACTTAATATTAAATATCTTAATTAAGTTCAGCATATTCTTAAAGATATAAAAAGACGATGTCACTCAAATCTGATTACTACCAATACACAGTCACACACACACATACACATCGAAAATGGGACTAATAAGATAAAATGCAAGTCATATTGTTAAAATGGCCGCCATATTGAATTTGTTTGCCATGTTTTATACTTGTATTACCATATGAAAGGCTCACCCCAAAATGGTTCTAATCAGTTCTACTATTTCAAATGACCATTAAACACCAAAACGCATGAGGCGAGAAAGATAAAACTAATAAACAAATTTTTATAATTATTTTGAGTAGGTGTGTAGGAATATAACGATATATAGTCCCCCACCTCTTCACATGCGCGCCTGGGGTGACTGGCTTAACATTGATATATATATATATATATATATATATATATATGCATGTATATATATATATTTAGAGTAATCGGTCACGTTTATCTGTTAATGGTATTGTATTACCATTATTACCAATCTTTTATGTGCAATGAACCGCAAGAGAGCGCCACAGATATCTAGCGTATTGCTGTATACCGCAGAAGGAGACGCATACTAAATAGATCTATTATTTATTTAAATAACATACAGGTATATTGTGTTACTGTACAGGCGCAGATGCAGGATTTTTTAAAGGGGCGGGGGTGTCAAAATATGATGGATAATCGTTAATATATATAGACACACACACACATGATTTACCTAAATTACATTTATTATATGTTGAAAACATTTAATATATGTTGGAAATATTTAATGTTTTGCAGAGATTTAATAAATTATTTATTTATTTAATAAATATTTGGTACATATTGTTTTTATGTATTATATAAACACATATATAAATTAAATGTGCAGAAAAGGGGGTTAAAATAGCTTAAATAAATTTGTTACACTTGGCACCCTATAGGATCATAGGGCCCGCGGAATGCATTTAAAAGTGGGGGGGGGAGGAGGGGGCAGTGTAAAGTAGATGGCTGAAGGGCAGCAGCGTTCCTGTAGTAACCCCCTCATACTTCGAAAACTTTTTGGATTTCGGACACTTTATTTTCTCATAGTCTGAAAATAATTTCTTTCCGAAAAAAAACACACACAATTAGTGATTTGTTTTATTTGTCCCCCACTTCCCTTGCTCTGCGGCGCCTGGATTATAAAATTTCTCCAAATCGTAACATATCCTGCGTCTAGTCTACCTATAATCTCAATAGTTGGGTCTACTATTTGAATTCTTTATTTTCACCAAAACTAATACTTATGTCAAATAAGCCTAAAACGTTCAACCAACATTGTGTCCACGCTTAGCTATGTAGGCCTAACCAATCTGGCCATGTTAGTTTTGGTTGGCCCTATTTTGAATTTTAAAAATGCCTAGGTCTACTTTACACAATAATATGAGATTACTTGTTTTTTACCAACCAACAGCGATCATGGCATCCATAACAACAATAAACAAAAATGTGTTTAACACAAAACGTGCAGGCCAGTAAAAAACCTATTAATTTATTTTGAAGTAAGGGGAGGGTGTATCAAATATTTATTTATTTATATAATAGTTGCCTACAGGAGTTCAGATGCGTTTTCATACGGTAATTTTTTTAATTTTAGATGGCCCGAAACACAATTGTTTAAGCATGTGAATCAAAAAATAAAAAATAAAATATAGGAAATGTTTTGCCCGATTCACCTTGATCACAAAACTGACCATTTTTAAACACAACGAATTTCGAAATTTAAATAGTTCTTAATTCGATTTTTCTTTTTGTATCTGTATTATAAATAGCGATGGTAATGGAAAAAGTGGCAGGGATGAACCTCTGTGTCTCCCTCCCTCCCCCGCACCTACGAATCTATTTTAAGAAATCTCTGTAGGCATAGGCCTAATTTCAAAGTTTGATTTACAAGAAATATTGATGTATTTTTAGACACACGTTTAGCATTTAGTGTGTGGTCGGGGGGGGGGGGGGGCCGGGGGTAAAGGCG
>JAULBS010071470.1:0-21478 GCA_032355785.1 Symmetromphalus regularis | reverse complement strand
TTTCCAAAACTCTAGTCCTTTTTCGCCTAGGTTCACGCAAACTAAAGTAATCGACAAAAATCCATGTTCCAAGTAGCTTAAACATATTATAGAGAACAGTAACTAGATGAATAGATTTTAAAGAATTTTGATACTTAATTTTGAATTTGTTCATAATGAACATACATTAAGTAAATTTGTTTTAAAATATTTCACAGACTTTGATTTTGCATTTATATGGTATTTTGTATTTATTTGTATTATATGGTATTGGTGCATTGTAGTTAGGAAAATGTAATAATAATATTTAAAGTGTCCATTTATTTTTCTTTTAGAGTGAAACATTAGCTGCTGAAAAGCAATCATTGCAGGAGGAGATAGAGTCTTTTAAATCACAGTTACTGGATAAAACCAAAGATGGTTGGTACACATTTTAACCTTTATTGACATAGCCAGGATTTTACAGGTGGGGAGGAAGGCATCTTTATATTTTATATTTTGGGGTGGGTGGAACCACATTGTCTATGAGTCTTTTTTAATACCAAGACAGCCAAATATAAAAGGTGGTGGGGAAAAAAGATGTGATTTGTGTTGGAAGATCATTGCCATCATAGCCCAACCTCTGGCCATGCTAATATAACAGTTTTCTGAATTTATCAGTGTTATTGAAAATAAAGTATCCTGTTTGATTTAACATGTTTAATGCTATTGCATGGAATCATTCTGATATTCTTGGTTTGGTTTGTTAACTTTTAAGGAAGTTCATTAACTGTGTATATGGTTATTACCAAAAAAATTATTAGTATAATTTTTGTGTTAACATATAAAGGTAAGAAAAAGGTTTATTTTGCAATTTATTTTACCTTTTTAACTATTGGCAAGGAAACCCAAAACATGACATATTCAGAATTCAAGTTATCTTGAATTTAAAGTTGTAACTAATTTTTTATTCATTTGAATAGAAAATTGCTTAACCACAAAAAATGAACTTTCGTTCTCATGAACTTTGGAACCTATAGCCTGTTTACGCTACTTTGAAAATGGATATTGATGAATAAAAACCCAAATATGTAACTTACCTCATTAATGTTGATAATGTTTTTAATTTAAAAAATGTCCTATTTTTTGTCTAGATTGGTGTGTCCATTGGTTTTGTATTGTTCGAATGGCAGTCGAAAGTATTGTTTTTGTTTTTCGAACCGACATTACTTTCTCTGCTCTGTTTGATTTTCTGCATAGATCAGACAAATCCATATAAAAATGGGGGCGTTAGGTAATTATTTGTATAAAGTATATTTATGGTACGTGGCTAATATTTTATAAATATACTGATCATAATTTAAAATTAATGTCATATTTGCAAAGATTTATTTATTAAAGCAAAAACGTGGACCGAGATACGAATGTTACCGGTAGTGACCGAGATGTTCCGAATGTTAAAATGGGTAGTTACCCCACTTCGTAATAAACCAGCCCTCTACATTGCAACCATATTTTTAATTTGGCTACTGAAACATGTCATGCGATCACCCCCCTTAGCAACCACGTTTTCACCAGAACCAAGTGTGCCAAAATTGATTTTATGAAGACTGCTACCAGACAGACAGACAGACAGACAGACAGACACAGACAGACACACAGACACACACACACACACACACACACACACACACACACACACACACACACACACACAATGTGGCTCCTAAATGTCTTATTGGTGCCTAAAAAAATAAAACCAAGTGCCATGTGGCTCTTACACAAAAATGTTAACATAGAGGGCTATAAACTCATCTTACATCTTATATTATCGTTGTGAAACATTTTCGTTTTTACCATACGAGTCAATGAGTAATATTTTAAATAATTATTTAACAAAGTAATGAAAAAAAATGAAACAGGACATTTTTGCTATTTCCAAACCTCTAGTCCTTTTTCGCCTAGGTTAACATAAACTAAAGTAATCGACAAGCATCCATGTTCCAAGTAACGTAAACAGACTATAGTACGCTATGATTTTCAAATTAAGATAATGTAGATTTTAATGTGTTATTTACATGACCCCCTTTACCCCTCAGAAAAGAAGAACAAAAATGAAGAAAGATGTTAGTGTTGCTTATTGTCATTTTGAGCATGTTAAATTTTTGTGTTCAATTTATATATTTTTAGTGGAAAAGTTCAAGCAGTGTTTTGAAGATGAAAAAGATGTTGTCCGCACATTGAAGAAAAGACATGTCAGTAATATTAAGGTTAGTTTTGTTAAAATTAACATTCTTTTTCGGATATACACAAAAAGACAATACACACTCACCCACTTTAGAAAATTCAGTCAAACTTGCATTTCAGATTTAGCTTTTTGTTGAACAATCAAGTTCAGATAGGAATTTCATAAATATTTTGTTTAAGTAAGTTGATTGGATCTAAGGCAAAATAAGTCTTATATTAAAATTAACCGATTTAATAACAATAGAGAGCTTGGCTTAGACGTGATTGGATTGATTCACTTCTTTTTACCCACTAAGCTATTTTTTGTTCCATCCATTGGTCTGTAACTGATAAATGAAAAAAATGTAGTATGCACTATCCTGTTTGTGGGGAAAGTGCTTATAAAAAGCCCTTGCATTGAATCAGGAAGACTGCAGGGTTTGTAGATCATGTGTCATAAATACCATATGTTTGTTACCTAATAACCACAGATTAAGCATTGTGATGTGGTGTCATTAAACTTTGCTTTCCTTCTAATTTTTTGTGTTACTTGGATTTGACTCAACCACTGAATAAACAGTGTGGTTCAGTGTGATTTTACAAAAAGCATTCATTTTATTATTTCTTCCTTTTTAATAAAATTTTGTTCTAGGATCTGACTCGACAGCTGCAGCAAGCACGTAAGAGGCTAGAGGCTTTAGAAAACCATAATGATAAGGATGCAGTTAGCATGGGATCACGTACAAGTTCTACTGGCTCACTCAACACTGTGGACAGAGAAAACTCTGTTCATAATGCAAGCAATCACAGTTCAAATACAAACTCCAGAGCTCCCAGTCAAGAACAGGTGAGCTTTAAATTTATATATATTTTTCAATTGAACTACTATATTTATTGACTATTTATTGAATATTAAAGTGAAAATATATCATATGTTATAATAATTAAAGTTAAAAAATATATATAAATTTAAAGCTCACAGTGACCCTCTTAATTTTAATGCAGTTACAACAGCATTACCCTCAGGGCTCTTATGTTAAAAATTAGCACTGCCTCTCACTCAATCCATGTATTAAAATATTTCGTAAACACAATTGCTAGAGACTTGACCATTTGGAGTATGAACATTTATAATCTGGTGTAACCAGAATTTCTGTTACGTGACACCTAATACATGCAGGTTAATAAGTGTGCTGGGGTGTTGGTAAACAATCCTTTCCTTTCCATAATATGCATGTCACCTTTTCTCTAGATGTTTGCACGAGAATTAGTAATGTTTATGCTTGTTTCAGGAGTATCCAGTGATTACAGAACAGGTGGAAGTTGACAAGCATGTTCTTATTGAACGCATAGTCAGACTACAGAAAGCTCATGCCAGAAAAAATGAAAAATTAGAATTTCTTGAAGATCACATACAGCAGCTTTTAGTGGAAATCCAGAAAAAGACCAAGTAAGTCTTGCATTAAAATATGTTATCTAGGGTCTGCATCAAAAGCATGTGGAGGCCTAACAGCAATCACACCTTGTCTGTTTGTTCATCTCATTCAATCCTTGTATTTTCAAGTGTGTTTTTGCCATAGCAATTTATGAAATAATTGTTTCCAAATTGTTAATTATGTATTGATGTTTTTATAAATAACAATACTCAGTTGTTACACCATTATGGGTGTCTGATACTCACTACAATTACTATTTATCTGTAGCATACAGGAAAGTGTTTGGATCAACCCAAAATTGTGCACTAAATTACTCGATGACTAAATGATATCTGTGTGTACACTAATACATGTTTTCTCTTTGCAGGATTATACAGAATTATTTTATGCGAGAAGAAGCTGGAACATTGGCACCCGACTATATGGATGAAAACAAAGTATTATTATTTTTATTTGTTTGTGTTCCCAAACAATCATTTGAACATGTCATGTTTTTGTTTTTGATCTGTTTCGAAGGTGACAGTGTCTGTTGCATGAGGTCAAGGGAAACAATGTGTAGCATCATGGCATGCATTGAACAATAGCTGTTTTTATCAGTTTAAATTTCATATATATTTAATTTAGTAATTAACAAAATATGATCTCTTTATTTTTCAGTTTGTTCGAATTTATTTAAATATGATTACTGGTGATACTATAGTTTGTGAGGATGTATTTCAATTTTTTTATTTATAAGAAAGTGGAAAGAGTATCCAGTTAATGTAACATATTATTGTATGAATTGATATAAAGTTCATAGACACATTAATACTGTTATGAAATAAAGTCTATACATACCCACACACACACATATAATTATATATTATATGACATTTCATTTCATTGGAACTCACTAAAATGCAGTGCTCGGCCTGTCGGTCGCCAAAATTGCAAATTGAGACAAAAATACAAAAATGGCAACAAAATAGTAAATGTGGCGAAAATTATAGTAATGTTTTTTAAAGCTTTTTTAACGGTAACGTTCTTGTGACATTTTAAAACTCAAACAAATGAACTGAAAGAGCGTGAGCAATAACCAAAACTAATTTTAAAGTCTGTACTCCAATTATAGATATTATACACACTTAATCCCACTTCAGGAAATAGACCACACTGCATATTGTCAGACCGCTTGGCATTTCACTGTTTTCCGTTTTTTTTTTTTTTACTTGCTCTTAGGATAAAATAAAGGAATCATTAATAATCAGGCTTAACGATGGCATCCTACAGTCTTGTGAGATTTTCCTGTGTTAACACTACAAATGATGCATGTCAGTTAGCAAAAAGAAATTGTGAAACGTATCTCGCAGTGTTTTTTTGCAAAAAAAGTTTTGACAATGTCAGTTAACCTCTACAGACTGTGAAAAACGTTTTTCCAGGCATAACATAATTAAGACAAGGTTGATAAATTCCCTTTTGGTTAGTAGATTAATCTGCCTGTGCCAAATGACCAAACAAGAATTAATTTCCATACCGCTTTTAAAAAGTGGGCTGCAAATAAACGGCGTATATTTTAAATATATGGAAAATGCAGTAGTAAAATACCCCTACTGGAAATGGACAATCTCAATATAACAAAATAATTTATAATATAATATACAAATTAGTTAACTAGTTAACTATTATCATGCATGTGAGCTTGCATTTTGGTGATATTATTGTTTTGAGGTGAATTTGCATGAAATATGTATATATATGTGCAATGTCCTTGAAGAAATACATTTTTTAAAATATTCAAAATTTTAAAAATTATTATTCATTGCTAGATAAAAATTTATAGTGGCGATTTTTTTTTAATGTGGCTACAAAATGAACGTGGTGATTTTTAAAAATCACTGGCGACAAATATATGTTCCAGGCCAAGCACTGAAAATGCATGCAATATATAGTTTTTCTGAACATATTGTGTTGTAAGAACTAAGAAGTTAAGTCCATTATTTAGTCATAATATGTTTTTATCAAATTATTTTGGCATTGTATTTACACGCCATTATCATTTTATTTTATTTTAATTCTGGTGTTGGCACTTTACACAAAATGTTCGTACACTATTTTTTCTTTCTTTTTTTGTAAGTTATTAGATATTGGTATGCAATATGCGGTGAGAAATAGTTCTATGAATCCTCATCTTGTTATGGTCCCATGACTTCAACCAAAATGTCTCTTCTTTCTTTGAAAAGATCCAAACAGAATTTTTTTTCTTATTCAGTACATTTACATGATCACAAACCCGACACAAACCACAGCACATTTCATTGTCCAGAATATACTTATTTTAACTTTAAATAATTCTTTATAAATTTTGATAACGTCTTCTTTTTGTTGTGAAAAAAATACCTAACCTTACTGTTTGCATATAATAATAAAACATTATGCTTATGGCCCTCTATTATAACAGAAGCTGACTTCTGTATCTCATTTTCTTTTTTATTCACGTCTCTTTAATAAAATCTACTATTGAAGAGATAATAAAACAATATTTCTTCCCTTCTCTTTTCCTGTTTTAAGTCATCTGTTTTTCATAATAATGTTTTGTTTTCACATCATATTTTACTGTTAAAAAGTGGATAGAAGCTTAATTCATTACAACAGTAAACATAGTTTGATTTCTTATATGGTCTAAAAGTTGTTTTACTGAATTTATTTTGTGACATGCATGAGGTTGTGAAGCATGGATAAGTAATAAGTAGATTTATAGTTGTAGAACAGTATCATAAAATTCTGGTATCAGCAACATTACTTCTATGAGTATAATGTTATTATCTGTTAAACAGGTATTTAACAAATGTATATATTAATTGAATATATTTATTTTAAAATAATTTTCAATCACCTAATTATTTAGGTTTTAGAAAAAGTAAAAATAAAATTCTCCTATACTAGTGAAAAATTACGTTTAGAGATTAATATTAACAGTTAATGGGCATATCATGAGACATACACTACCATACGTAATAATTTTATAGTACAACCTTACTATTGTTTCGTTTTCTTCATAAAGGTAAAGATTGTTCCGAGACATACCAAAATCCCTTCTGCAGTAGACGTGTTGTGGGCTAAATGAATGCATATTATTAGAGTATAAGTTGAAATTACTTGTAAATATGCCTCACATGTGTTTCATGAATGGATATAGGAACAGATCAGAAGATGCTGTGATAAAATTTTCATTTGTTTATAATTCCTATCTTCATAAATCACTAAAGATTTACTAAGATGATGCATCATTCTGTATAGTTTAGAGGTGATGTAAATATTAGTAATTTCGGCAGTTCAGTTTAGCTGCCAAAAAATACACATTCAAGCAGATTCATTATATTTATGTTGAATCATTGGTACTGATGTCATGTGATCATGCTTGGCTCACAATATGGCTTCCAGTTTCGTGACTATAAATATCTGAATATATAAATAAATGTTACCTTCAATCACAACTTCATGAATGACTAAAATAAAAATGTTTAATCCACAAAATGAATAGGTTTTTTTTATTACAGTGCTGAAATTTGGCTAAGTGGCTTGAAAATACACTGTACCCAATTTTGTTAATTATTTATTTACATGAAAAGTATCTCAAGTTCCATGTTTTATTTATTAATGCTTTATATTATTATTTTAATGTGCTGGTGGGACAGAAACAAAAATAGTAGTTTTGTTTGTGAAAGTTACTTGCACAAAGTCTCACTGGCATTGTATTGTAATGTCTGTCTATATATGTGCATGGTTGCTTGCTAATGTATTTTCATTTTCTTGTTACTAGCAAAGCGCTAGGACTGCAGCGCAGGTAGGATTTGTTAAAATTTACTCACTCCTAAATATTAATAATCCATCTTACATTATTAAATAAATGTAACTGACTCTAACTTTATTAAAACAAAACCCTGTCTTTAGCCTATAGAAATATTACTTGGGCAAGCCCTTTTTTTCAAACACCCATATTCTTGTAATTAATGTAGTGAATAATGTATCCTTAACATTCTTGATTTATAAAATACCAAACAGCATAGTGTTTGGATGAAGCCTTTCGTAAATATTAATTACCATTATACATAAGTAAAATTCTCCTTTGCCCAATATATGTGTCCATAAGGAGTCATTAACAAATATCAACACTCATATTCAAATAAAGCGTTTAATGAGTGTGTGGTATGTTAAATTTGGAAAGTAACGAACATATAATTTACTTGAGGTATTACTGATTGTTTACTGATTATCATGCAACAGACAGCCTGTCTTTCCTGTATTGATAGGTAATAACATATCATTGACTGCTTTCTATCATAGTTCACTCTTATTTAGAATAATGTTAATGTACTTTTAGCTGCTGTAGAGTATTAATTTATACATGTACTGTAATGTATGAAAAAAGCCCAAAAGTGTTTATTCGATACATGTAGCTGTTGAGATAGCAGTGCTCATTATCCATGTTATCTGTTATATATTTTATTTGATGTAGTGATTCACTGAGTTTTTCATCCATGTTATTATCAAAAGACATTTTTTAGATTTGAAGAAAAACAATAAAATACATTAACTTTTATGTATATATGCAGAGATGAAAATCTGGATGTATTTGGAATTCTTTATTTCAGAATGCCAGAAATACCATCTGATATAGAAGTTTTAACGTATGTGAAAACTTAATTTCAAAGAAACCTGCTACTGTAATTTGGATTCTTTTAATAAATATTAATATAACACCTGACATACAGGGTGATTGAATGCTCCTATGTTTCAAAGTCCTAAAGCTATTGGTGTATTTATTTATCATATTTTGTTTTCTATAGGCCTTGTTGGCAAAGAAAGGCGGTATAATGGCATCTGTGTACAGCTCCCACCAGCAGGATGGACACTTGACTCTAGAGCTGTCTTTGGAAATCAACAAAAAATTGCAGGGAGTTCTGGAAGACACTATTCTGAAAAATATTACGTTGAAGGTAATTGTTTTATCAGTGTTAACAATCATTCTAATACAACTTGCATATAACCTTGTTTTTGTTGTCTGTAGAAATATGCTGTAAATGGTAATGTAGCTTACAACAAAAAGCCTCCCTCTACCAGTATGTGAACTGCCACTGTCACTTAGCCATGTATGTGCTGTTTTCGGCAGTGTCTCTTTTCCATGCATTTTGTGAAGTTTTCTAATTAAGAAAACTAATTTACATTTGAAATGATTATTTGGTGCAAAAATCATCTAAAAGTTATTCTTCTGTTTTGATTCTTAGCATTTAATTTTATTTGGGCAGGTAAAAGAACGACAAAAACAGAGGGAATGGTTTCTGCGATAAATAACTTCATCATTCTTAGCCAACAAACTCACAACTTTGTTTTCATCATTACTAGGTTTATTTCAGTCCAGTATGTTTAATTTTGGTTTCTAATATAAGCATTATTTTTTAAATATTCATCTGGTCTCAAAATCCCAATTTTATGGTAAAATAATAGTGTAGTTATTTGAAATTTTGGGCATAGACCTTTATTAAAATCACAAAATGGTAAATGTTGTGTTATTTTGTAAGTTAGCATAACATTTATAATAATGGAATTTATGTTCAATAGTATTTTGTTTATGCCAAAAATATAATATGCTGTTATTTCACATACTTTCACCTTTACAGTGAAGTAATCTATATAATTTTATTAGACCATTTATAATTGTTTTATAGTTTGGTCTTCATTGCAGAAATATTTACATTATTGTGCCATAATCTGTTTTTCCTATTAAAGGGTATGAAATTTGAAATAATGTATATTTGTTTAATTTGATGTTCCATTCCCTTTTTATTATTAAGAAATGGTGTGTTTGAAAATTTCAACATTACTAGTTACATTAACATTAGAATTAAATTGTTTACTCATGTTTGTAAGATTCAGTGTAACTGTATTTCTTCCTTTTGCAGGATAATATAGATACACTTGGAACAGAAATATCAAGACTATCTCAAGAGAACCGACAGTTGCAGTTGCGTATGCAAGGCATAAATGCTTGATAACATAATTTATTTTTATCACAAGTGGAATATTTATTTTATTATAATGTGAATGTGAAAAACTTCACATTGACATATATTGGGTGCATTTATTTTATGTGGGACAGGCAATATTTTAGCATGTAATGATGTGATGTTAGCGTTAGCTGAATGTCTAGCTAGATGAATGTTACAAAACCAGTGTTGAGTGACACCATGTTTGTGTACATGTATTAGGAATCTAGTTTTTTTATTCCTTATACTTTTGACAAATTGGTCGTGTTTTATCATTTCTTATTAACTCACAGTACAGCTTTGACTAATAATAATTTTCTGTTATATTTTGACAGTTTATCAAATGGATAGGTACCTATGTCCTGTGCATTTGAATATTCAGTAAGCGTTAGTAATGTAAACAGTATGCTCACCCACCTTTCTGTTGTCATTTTGGCTATTTATCAACTGTTTTAGATTAGGAACACAAGTGATGTTAACTTATGTCATCAGTAAAGTGCATGTGTTTGGACAGTTTCTCACTCTGTACCTAATGTTCACTAATTGTAATATCTTAGTCCTGACAATTTCCAGTATAGTTCTAACAATTGGTTCCAGTTTTCTCATTTTAAATTTAGTATTAACACCTTGCATATCTTGTAATTCTGTCAGGTTCCTTTTAAAAATAGGAGTACGCAAAGAACATTTTCTGCTTACAGCTATTCTTTTAATCTGTGACAGGTGACATTGAAATACCAACTGTAATTTCTGTTTGAACTGACAGTACAACTTTGACTGATAATAATTTTCTGTTATATTTTGATCATTACTGTTTTAAAAGGTTGTGATATTTTAGACATAAGTTAAAATGTACTTCTGGTAACTTTATGTGCAATGAACAAAATACTGTGTTACTAGAGGTACAGCCTAAGGTTCATGATGACAAAATTGTTTGGTACCCATAACTCATATTTGTGAATACCAAGAATCTTATTGACATGCAGAGATTTGTAAGATTTTCTAAAAATGCATTATTTAAAATACAATTCTGTATTCAGTGGATCTATCATATATATTCCAAACTGTGGTATGTGCGCAACTCTTCATGTACGTTTATTTAATAACATAAAATAACAGTTATTTACATATAATTTATAACTGAAGTGAAACCAAACACAAATTGTGAGGTAATACCTCATAGATAAGGACCACAAAATGTTTTTTCCATATTTTTCATATTTCAAAAAATAAATAAAAACAGGTTTTTCTGCCATACCCTGGATTTATTTATATATATATATATATATGTATATATATATGCATTCAGGGGTGGGGAAATGTCCTTTTTTGCCTGTCTGGGCCCAGATAGCAGCCTTTGGGACCAAAAGAAATTTTTAAAAACAAGTTTGCCTGTCCCACTTTTTTAATATTCCGGTCTGCATTGTAATTTTTATCGATACGTTTCACTTGTCCATTTCTTTTATTTGCTCAACTGTCCTCATTTTTTTGCAAGTAATTATCTTCCAACATCAGCGAACTAGTGTTCATATTGAATCCTAAAACACTCGTGCCGATCCTATAAGAACTGCTGTGTGTTAACTATTGTTTTCTTTCACAGTCAATTACCGGAAACAGAAACGGTGAATATGTTATTAGTACTGCTTTTCAATGTGTCCTTTTCGTGTGCCGCGAGGTGTAATTAAAACAATAAAGTATGTTAAAAGTAACACTGTCAGGTCTTTGATATCACTTTCAGTGATTATAAAGTCAGTCATAAGAAAACATAATCAATGTATGAATCTTATTAAAGTTACTAAACATTTCCGCTTTGGTGATTAGACCTAATTAAGGATCTACACATCACTTAAACATTTTATTTATTTATATAACTGGTCATGTAATCAAAGCCTGAGAAATGTTATTAAAAAGAATACCTATTTGTAGATATGAATGAGTTATAATATACTTGTTAACTAAAAAAAACCTCAATATTATGATATCGATATTATACTTTTAATGGTAGAAAAGCCCCATAGTACTACCCCAGCCACACACCCTTAAGACGTGGTGCCCGGTAATGGGGGGTGGTGGGGGGGGCCTGAACAATTACAGATATGGGCATGTTTTATTAAATTCACCAACAAACCGAAAAAAACATTAATTATCACAAATTTCTATCGTAAATATGTCTTTGCATACGTTGGTGAATAAAAGAAAAAAACCGAAAATGAGACATTACACCGATTATCAGAATGTGAAGTTCATGGTCGTCCAATGAGCGAACACATTATTGATTGTTTTATCTAAAGTTTGTGAGAAGCAACGGGAGTTTTAAGTAAACGATTTTGCCAAAACATGAATATAAGCGTGTAAATATTGACATTTATTATTACTTAACATAAAGCGTTTTTATATGCTTTGATTGAAGTTAAAACTATAATTTATTCTTGTTTTTTAGCTAAACAAAACCTTAAAACATCCAAAAAGCAATACAGACAACAACGTCACGATATACTGCAATTTTGCAATTATTATTTGTATGATATTACACACAGACAAAACATATGAGGGGTGGGGGTAATTGTTTTTCTGCGTGTACTGATAACATTCTAGGTGGGACCGATCAATCGGTATTTTGAATTTTCTCCACCTCTGATATGCATATATATAATTTTGACTCCTGATTTAATCCTGTTGACTCTCTCACACTGACTGCCAGAATTTATTATTCAATACAAACCCTGTTACCAGCAATATTCAACTTAAAGCAAAATTCAATATTCTCCCTACTTTTTGTGTGGAAAAAGGTGTGGTTTGCAAAGTAGATTTTAATAAGGAAAACACAATTTTCTATATTATATATTTGTAGAGTCCTGATAAATTAATGTCAGTCTCAACTAATCACAAAAACATTCTGCTGGAGTGTAACATCACCTTCACACATGAAAAGTTTTCATTTACTTCATATGTTATTTATTTTGATCCATATGGATAACTGATGCATTTAATATAATATCCATCACACTAGTTTAGACAAGGGATACTGGATCTCCTAATCATGAAATGTAAACATTTTGTTTAATGCGATGTTAAAAGATATGCCCAGTGATTCCTCACTATAAGACCAGAGGTTTTGTTAGATATTTAGCTATATAGTGTTTTGTTCGTTTCAAGTGTACCGTAAGCATGATAGTATGTGTTGTGTACATTGTAAGCATGTAATCATATTTTGTGATTAGAAGAATAGATTGTTATCATCCATTAAATGTTTAGGTATCTGGGTCTCGTGGTATATTATCTTAATTAATGAGAGAAAAAATATATATATATACTTTTCTGAAGAGATCTATGCTGTGGTTTTAATATCAGTTATGCATGCTTCTCAAATTTTAATTGTCAGCTTTTGTTTTTTTACAGTAGACTTCATTGATTTGAATAGATATATGCAAACTGTATAATTGATGTATTTATTATATTATCAAGACATGAACATACTCTTATTAACATATTAAAAATTATTACACAGCACATTTAAATTCTTTTTATGCAGGATTCTCTGTATAATTCATTTATATTTACCATCTATTGTACAAATCAGAAAATTAAAAAATTTCATGTTGTTAAATGATAAAATAAACCTTGGAAAAGGGTAAATTCCACAGTTAAAAACATTCCAAAAACAGGTTTATTAAAAGATACAAAACAGAAGATAACTTAATTTATGATTTTATAATTGTTTAACAACCTCCTCCCCCCACACACTCTCCAAACACAAAAAATAAACATTTGCTATTGATTAATAGATCTTTCAAAATGCAGTGTAAAGAGCAGATTTAAAACATTAGCCTTATTCAGAATAGTGAATATATATATATATATATATATATATTGATTTTGATAAAATATGTTTTCGTTTCAATGTCTCTGCTGAATTCAGTTTAGCCTTTTCATTGGCTTAGATGTTTTAATGGCAAAAAATGATTTTTATGTAATTTGGTTTAGATATTCCTTGCAAATCTAGAAAAATTTATTTTACCTTTCATATCTGTTTGTTATTTAAAGCTTTGATTTGCTGAAGGATTTGAAACTTAGTAATAGATAATGAACCAATTTTGATAATTGAATTTAGTGCAGGAAATCCTTTCCCATGGTGATACTAATGTGCTGGTACTTTTGTGTGAAACTATTATCCAAGATAGGCTCAGATAATATGCCTATGTAAAAAATGAATACAAATTGTTGATTACTGGACTGATTCAAAGATCATTGGATAAAAAAAGATCTGAAGAAATACATTTGAATTAATCAATGGAATATTTTGGATTATACTGGATTATTAGTCATGTTATGACTCAAATGTAGCCTTCATAAACATTTTTCATAATCTGCCAAATATTTTGGATATTATTATTGACCTGTCACCATCATATCTTAATCCATTTTTAATATGATGACTACTTTTTGGTTAGCAACTTTTCACTGTTTATAATTAATGATAATTTTGTTAATTATGACTTAAAAATTACGCTAAGAGAAATTGTCCATTTTGATACATAAACTTCTACAAAGTGACTAATTATAAAACTTTGGTGAGGGACCTTTTAACAGGTGTTGTGCACTATGTACATACTAATATAATGAATATCTAGTTTTCATTTCATCTTCTTACAAGACCACAAATGCATTTTGATGTTATAGAATGTCACGTGTTGCAACTGTTAATTTTAATATCTGTGATTTTATCTGTGTTGTTTGAACACGGGTTGTATTATTACTCTTGTACATGTTTATTTTACTATGGGCTAACCAATGCCCAAAATGAACTGTGTGAGGTGTTTTATGTGTATATTTGTTATTGCAACATAGAGCATCATGTTAATAAATCTGTAATACAGTAATATCTGTTGAGTCAGTTATCGTTTTGATGCTAATGTATTTTTCATTTTTAACCAGTGGTTCATAATTGGTTTATCAAAACCTGTGGTATGTGGGAAAGCAGATATAAAAGATCCCTTGCTGCTAATCAGAAAGAGTAGCCTATGTGGATGTAGTGTGTTTCCTCTAAAGACCATCAGTCACAAAACATATTTGACACCTAATAGCTGCATAATAAACAATGCAGAGGTGTCTTTAAACAAACATTCCTTTCCTTTCATCTTTCTCAATTTTGCAAACAACTCTTTCACATCATAATGTTTAAGCAGTCACACCAGAAGACACTGGTCAATAATTATTGATTGTTGGCCCTAACCACTTCTTGGTTACCTTTGATATCAACTGATGGGACCCTGTTGTAATGATACATGTGTCTCAGGTTACTTCATAAATATTGATTCTCACATATGCCTATTATTTTAATAATTGTGCAGGTGTATTATCTTATGTTAATGCATGTTTTTCAAATATGGTAATATCTTATGGCCAGTTACAAACTACACACATTTTCTAAAAAGAGTCAAACATATTATCCATTAAAGATCACTTCAGACTGTTTTTAAGTACCTTCTTTACATGTTATAAGTTACTGCAGAAACAATTACTGTTAGACTGATCCAAACACAATGTTCCTAAGAACCAACACGCATGTGGTTATTAGTTAAGATACATGTATGTACTTTTAATATTCTAAAATTGACATAAATGTGGCTAAAAGGTTTTGCTTTTGTTGCACAATATTCAACATTTAATCGTAAAAGGAGTGGATAATCTTTCATTGATTTTATACAAGAGTAAGAGAAAAATATAACTCAACAAAATGCCACCCTAAATACCTAATTGGTGTTATTCCTTGGTCTTTACCATAATTTTTACCATATTAGTTACGAGTCCTTGAGATATTCAGGTCAGGGTTTCATACTGACCATTTCTAAGGAAGAGTAGGAGTGGCATTTGTATGTTTAAAAAAGCACTAACTGAAAGTGATTATTGTGGTTTAGCATCATCATCATCCATGAAATCAGTCTCGTTTCTTGAATCTAGTTACCAAAATGAGTAATAATGACTTGTCTCAGGCAATTCCAGAATGTTCTTGAGGATGTGATCATGTTTGTTATCCAGTTCACTATAAAAAACGAACCAGGGCTGTATAGCTAGTAATTTTTGTTTGCATTGTGTCTCCGGGAGGGTTGGGGTGGGGGGTGGGGGGGGTTGGGTCAGATAAATACTTGGAATGAACGAGTGCCAAAGGCAGGAGGCACTAGAGGGTCTGGAGGTATGGGTCCCACCTCAGGAAATTTTGAAATCATAAGCTCCGAAATTTCAGGAAGGTTACATACTAAGGTCAATATCAATAAACGGTAAATTGTTACGCTATTTGTTTCTATTGTTCTTAACTATTTTTGAGGGACGGGGAGCAACAGCCCCCTGCCAATCTGCTAACTAAGGTCCTGTGTACCTATAGCACTGAAATGAAATTGCCAGAATCTTCTGACCGATGCTTCACCTTGTCTATGACAAGAGTCTTACATGTTTAAACTAGACATTTTTGTCTCTGATGTCATTTGTTATTCAATGTTTGATTATGAATGGACTAATTATAGCATTGTTATATCCGATTAGGCCTATTCTCCTCCCACCCCAAAATAATACTTCAACAAAACGTATTGTTTAAAATATTTACATTGTTGATCAATCATATGTAAATTATACCCACACTTACTCGGCGTGTTGGTGAATATCCTAGTTTTGGTCGTGAGAACCTCATCGGCTTTGCTTAGGAGGCCCCACGATCAAAACTGTAGGATATTCACAGTTATTCGTAAATTGTGGGTATAACTATTACTTATTCATTGGCAAATCCTGATGTTCAGAAACGGGAGCAGCCCCCTCACCCTGTACAGTGTATGAATTTCTACCCAACGCCCTTGCTAAGTAAGGGTTTCACCACAGACAAAGTTATGTCTCATGCACTAGACCTATACAGTCATTACAGTATCATAAATAATAAACAAAGCGATTATCAGCTAAACATTTTACACATTTGGTTGTGATAAATATTCATCAATTATTATTTCCTGTAAATCAGCATCTGCATAGATAGGTAACCAGCGTGTACGGAGTCCACTGTTAGGTGCTCAAATAAAATGGTCGAATTTCAAGAAAGATTAACAACCAGTGAAGTGCTCATGAGGGGAGCAGGTCAAGTCGCCCCAAAACCAACTCGCCCCAGTCGTTTGTCAATTCGCCCCAGACTGGTTGGTTAACTCACCCCCAAATACCTGCCAACTCGTCTCAGTCATTTGCCAACTCGCCCACATGATGTGCATACAATATACGAGCATTGAAAAAATTCAAACATCTAATAGAGTATTTAAAAAATAACAACAAAACCACAGTATATTCATTAATGTGATATTTGTGAGTTGACAAATATGCAGATTGTACACATCAAGTCTGAAGTTGGTGTACGGATTTAGCACATCCATTGTTATTGCTTTGGACCGAATGAACACTCTTTCAGAAAAAGACAAAAACAAAAAAACACACACACAGAGATAGTCTACCGCCTGTGAAAGTCATGCGCGTGTCGGGGGAGGGGACGCACCCGGTTGATGCCCCCCCAATTTTCGAGCAATGAACATTTTTTCTGTGTAAACCCTTCGGCGCTCGCAAGATCGGGCTTCGCCCTCCATAGTTACGCCCTCCCCCCATTCACAATTGCTGGAACCGCGCTTGCAAATGACTAGTTCCAACACCTTTGTAAGATCCAAACTGAGCGGTAATAATAGCTGGGGGTGGGGTGGGGGATAATATAATGCCGATTCATCGTTTAAAAAAATAAAAATGTTATTTAAATCGCAATAATTTGGAAGCCACTTAGGTCCGCTACTGAAGTTATTATTTTATTTATTTTAGAAATAACTATAATTATTATAGGGGGGTGGGTATGTTTATGGTATTATAAGTCAAAATAAGTTTGGAAAATCGTAAATTTCTATGAAAATATTAAAAACAAATAATTAATTTTATTTGGGGCGATTTGACCAACTTGTCTGGGGCAAGTTGGATTTGGGGCGAGTTGACTAGTATTCCTCATGAGATTTACGCTTTATGCATAATTCATTAAAAATTGCCAAAAAATTTAATTTATTAAATTATTTATAAAGTATGAATTTCAATTTTTGCATGCTATAGTTAGTCGTATCACTAATATCCAATACGATTGCGCAAGCGAGAATTGTACCTTGTGACGATATCCATTTCGCAAACGTGATCGACCAAAGTCCGAGGTGTTGCCCAACAGTAGGCCTAAACGAAGTGCCATTTTGCACTACACTACACGTAATTACAAAATTACGCTGAAGAATAGATTAACTTATTTCTGTTACAAAAGTTACAAATGGCAGTGGTCCATTTTAAAATAGAGAAGGTTGAAAAACTGCGCGTACCAATGCTATTTTATTTACTATACGGTTGTCCTTGGACAGTTATTATCGACTAACAGCAGGTATAAAGATACAAAGGTTAGTGTTGCGTAGCTAACATCGTGCAGTTTTGTGTCGGAGCTATAAATACTTCCAGAGAGAAAGCGCCATCATTAGTACAAAGCGCTATCTACCTGGAGAAGAAAAAAAAAGAAAAAAAGTATCGACCATGACAGAAAAAAACAAAAATGGTGAAGAACTAACAGGAGAGGAATTATCAAGAAAGGTTACTGACAAAAATTCCAAGGATGAACTAATTATACGCGATTATGTCAATTTAAAAATGCTTCCAGATTTTGCGGATTTGAATGCTGAAGTTACTGCGGTTGTTAGTCAATGTTCTTGGTGGGAACTCTACGGTGTCGACTGGCTTGAAACTGTGCAAGGGATGTGTGGTATCTTTGTAGGTTATTGGTTGATGGGACATGATTCCACCCTCATCTTTGGATTAGGTGTTGTCTTACTCGGGACTTGTCATTCTGTATTGGCAACCAAGGCAGGTCATTGTGCTGCACATGGAGCTATGTGTGTGTCGTCCGCCTGGAATCGTTTCTGGACTGTTTTTTTCGTAGAGTTTATCGGATCTTTTTCTGCCGATGCTGCGATGGATATTCATATTAAAAGTCACCATCCTCATACAAATATAATAGGAATGGGTGATTCCAGTACGTTTAAAATGCCGATGATTCCGTGTTTCTTGTACATGTTTGTCACACCATTATTAGTCCCTCTGATTGTACCTGTTGTAGGTTTTTACAGTGTACTGAATAGACCACTTAAACTGATGAAGACAATGGTTCTTGTAGCGTTGGGTTTTTCATTCAACTTATATTTTATGATGACAATCTCTGGTCTGTCCATTGGACAAGCGGTTTTCTACACAATTGCCAGCAGAGCAATCCTAGGGATCCCATATATCCATGTCAATATTTTTCAGCACATCGGTTTACCTATGTACTCCAAGAATAATAGACCCAAGAGAATATACCAGATGTCTACGTCGGTTTTAAATCTGCCGCGAAGCATACTTTTGGATCACGCATTTGGGCATGGCATTGTCAGTTGCCACGTGGAACATCACCTTTTCCCCCGCCTATGTGACAACATGTGCCTTAAAATAAAACCTTTGGTTTCCAATTTTCTCAAGAACAACGAACTCCCGTATCATGAAGATACATACGTGAACAGGCTGAAACTGTTTGTGAACAAGTATGAAGAACTAATGGTGAATGCTCCGCCAATAACACATTTTGTTGGACTGCAGTAATATGTGCATAACTAGTTTTAACATTCCCCCACGACATACCGTAGATAAGGTATTATGTAACTTCAGTAGCGGACCCAATTAGTCTTTTACTGTAAAGTAAAGTTTGTTTTATTTAACGACGCCTCTAGAGCACACAGATTTTTATATTATCATCGGCTATTGGACGTCATACATATGGTCATTCTGACATGTATTTTAGAGGAAACCCGCTACCGCCACATAGGTTACTCTTTCCGATAAGCAGCAAGGGATCGTTTATATGCACTTTCCATAGACACGGCCTTTGATGAACCAGTTGTGGACCACTGGTGGACGGTGGACACTACCGTTTGAGCTACGTCCCGGTCCTATATATATATATATATGTATGTATATACATTTGTATATGTGTGTTATTAGTAATATTTTAAAAGGCCTATTTAGTTAATAATACGTAGTTAAAGTGTAGGCTGTTGTTTTCGATAATTATTAAGTAGATCACATACAATAATGAGGTAGACGTTATATTGGACCTCGGTCACCTGAATCAGAAATTAATTATAAATTGCCAGGATGCCTAACTCTGGTAATCAGGGTTTCCGCCAGAGGGTAAAATTCCGTACCCTTAAATTTTCTGACGGTACCACTCTGTACCCTCAAATTGTTGGGATACATTTTTTTAAGGTTCTTCAAGGAGCCAGAGACAACAAAGCCTGCGGGTCATTCCATGTCAAATCAACAGATTTTCTGATAATTTTCCACCACTCCGTCTTAGAATTGCACAAAAAAAAAAATATATGTCAAAATATGCATAAAAAAAACTGATATCCTGAAAATTGTAGCTTAATCGGATGATTTTTCAAATTTTGGCAGAGGTTTGAAGTTTTGTGTTTTTATCAGATTTGTGGCATTTTTTTTTATGTGAATTTCAGCGACACTTTTGATTATCATTTTCACAACTTCATAAAAATTGTAAAAATTATCGCAGAGCTTTCAAATTTGGTATTTAAACTAATCAGACAAAGAGGAATCCAAATTTAAGTGTAAGATGTGTTGGGAAGAAGTTGTGGTACTATATACTACTTCAACACATTTTATCAATAATATTTGGTGTCACAAACACGGTCATATCTCTAGGGGTATAGGATCTACAGCTTTGAAATTTCACTGATTATTCATCATATATGTGCCATAACGCAGTACAAATATCAGAGATGTGTTCTGCCTACTTTGGATTTTATGATTTTTTTAAACGGACTTCATAAGATCCACAATTGATCTAGATATTGCCTGTGAAATTCATGATGCAGATGAATAACTAACCCTTTCCAATATTAATTATTATAAAAATACCTTTCGATTGCCTTTCCAAGCTATTTTAATCTGTTCCTGTTTTGGTGTGACCTAAATTTGGCGATAGAACTTCAGTCATTTAATATAGGAAAGAATTTATAATGTCAAGGGAAACAACTCTTGTGATAACAAAAAAGAAAAGGGATTAAGAAAACCAATTGCGATGCTAAATGAAAGGAAGAAGAGAATGAAGAGAAAATATTGGAGAAATATGAAACAAAAATTACGCAAACAAGAAAAGGATCTAAAAGAAATTCTTTCGAAGTCCATAACCCCTCCTGTTTCACCAGAAAGTCCTCAAGAACATAATAGACCGAGGATACAAGCACAAAGAAGACGAAATAGAGATAGGGCAACAATGATAATTTGAGAAAACAATTAGAAACAGAACAGCGGAAGTCTGAACTCTACAAGAAAAGATGGATGAGATTAAGAACAATTCAGAACACACCCGAAAGAACAAAACAATTACCGGATACACTAAGAACTCGTACTAAATATCTATTAAGGAAGAGATCACAGAAAATAATAAGAAAAACATTACTCTTTCACTATACACTGATAGACGAAATAGAATTGAAATATAAAACTAATGTTGAGAATGTTGTATCTGACAAAAAATATACCCACATGACATTAACAAACTTAAATATAGATTTACCAGAACCATCTGTTATTGTAGGGTCCCATATTTTAGTGATGCCTATCCTGGCATTGTTCTTGACGTGGATGAACAAAATGAACTCTTTGTTGAATATATGCATAAGATTGGGCACAAGAGGCATTTGAACAATTTTTACTGGCCTAAAAAGATTAAAGATCGCTGCTGGTATG
>JAULBS010071459.1:0-21483 GCA_032355785.1 Symmetromphalus regularis | reverse complement strand
TATATATAGACAGGACCCCGAAAACCTAACCTGATAGGCAGTATGTGTTTGTGTACTTCATCAATTTGCAGGGTTTATTATGATAAAGTTATAGAAAGGAATTTCTGGAAAGTATATCTCAGATTAAAGTAAAGTTTGTTTTATTTAACTACGCCTCTAGAGCACGTTGGTTTTTATCTTATCATCGGCTATTGAACGTCAATCATATGGTCATTAAGACATATTTCTTATGGTGAAAAACCCACTGCCACCGCATAGGTTACTACTAGTATTTCCGATAAACAGCAAGGGCCTTATATATGCACTCCCACAAACAGGACAGCACATACCACGGCCTTTGAACAACCAGTTGTCTACTACTGATTGGAATGAAAAATCTCCGAAACTGCAGATGTGTCTACTAAGAAGGATCGATCCAATGACCGACCGCTTCACGTATTTCTCATCATATTAAACGCTATAAATTGTTCAGGAACAATGTCATCCAACATGAACATTCTACATAAATAGCACTGAGTGGTTTTAAAGTCGACAAGGTGTCTTTATTTTCATCAGTTAACTTTACGACATTCTTTATTAGTGGAAGAAGAACGCAAACCTCATAGTTTCTGCACGATTGTCTTTATTATTAAAGCTACATAATGAGACATAAATAGAGGGAAAGTGCTTGCGTTTTGTGGTTATCTGACCTGGTCGAACTCAGCAGCAAGTGGTGAGCTTCGCGCATTTCTGATGTCATCGCCACCATTGCATCCTTTGAATTGAGATGACAAAACGTTTACAGAGGTCCATAAACGTCATTAGTTGGTGTGTAACACATTATCGGCTCATAACGTCGCTGCGTGCCCGGCTTTTGACTCCGGAAACACCTTTAGCAAGAGATTTTAATGTCGGGAGTTGAAGCACTTCAGTGGAGTTTTGCACCTCTTCAAACCCGCATTACGATGGTCATGATGACGAGCGTAAAGAGAATGCATTTTTGAACTCTGTTCTCCATCTTCGCGGTAGCTAGGTCGTTTGATGTCTGGTTCAGGGTTAGTGTACAAGGTGATGAACAATTCTTATAGGATTTGTCTAGTGGACGTTCTTTGTAAGCAAATAGAAGTGACATTGATCCAATACCACGATGTTATTGTCTAATTCTTGATCAGTAGCTGTATTTATAAAACGTTCTGGACCATTTTCATGTCTTTGTTATCGATAGACTATGCAGATCTTTAGATTAAACCTGGGTTAAATGAGTCGCCAGTTTTCTACATTTCACGTCTGGGTTTTGATGATTCTAGTTAAGACCTGGCTATAGTATATCGTATATAAACCTGCTGTCGAGGTACTGTTGCTGTTGATTAATACCAAGAAAGTAACATCATACAAATGGATTGAGTTCAGACTCCAAAGTTAAAAGTTCTGCTTAGTACTTACCAAACAGTCATTAGCTTTAAAAAGTAGAGAAAACAAATTGGGTACATTAAAGAAATAAGAAAAGAAAAAGAAGGAAAACATAAGAAATGAGAAAAAGAAGGAAAACATAAGAAAAGAGAAAAACAAACACCAAAAATAAATAATCCACATCAAAAACAAACTAAAAAAAACAAACACGGCGATCAGGAACTACAACCAAAACAAACGTCATGATTAAACATTAAGTAAACAGACATGGACAAGATTATTTGATTGACAGAAATCCAAAACGATTTTCCATTCTTTTTTATTCTACATTTTCCCATAGTGTTGTTGATGCGATAGGTGACGTCCTTATTTTTTCTTGTTTAAATTTTACAACCATGTTCCCTTATAAATATACACAATATCAACAAAAAGAAGTGTACACAAAAATATAGTGTATATTATGACATTTGTTATTTATATTTATAATGCACTGACAAAAATTATAATGCAAATAATGTACATTTGAAAACTAAATTACACTTTCCTTTGTCTTAATCTGTTGTCTACGAACATCAGTGTTTTGATAATAGAATAACATTAAGCATACAAATAATGTAATTACAGACGTATTTGTATATACAATAAGTCAATATTGATATTTTAAAGAGCCTTGCCCTTTTAATACTTCGGGGAGGGTTTAGGAAAGTTGGCTATTCATAAACTCGCATTATTAAACCGCAGTTTACTCATTCTCTATCTATGTATAATATAGTCATTAAAAATCTTTTCATTTTAATACTTCGGACATTTTTTTAGGAATGTTATTGGTTATTCATAAATTTTGCATCTACAAATTATATGTTTATGTGGGTACAATATCGACATTGAACAGCTTGTCATTTGAGAACCACAGGGAGGTTATAACAGTGTTGGCTGTCTATAAAATCTCGTTTTACTTTTGTCTCTGGTTTAGCTGTAGCTTGTGATAATAGGCACATTCTGAGTTGGGCCATACCCACTCACCTTCTCTTCTCACCGAAACCGAGTTAGATCCCTAAGGGCTGGTATTATCTCAGTATGATTCCCCCGTGAACCTTGGTCACTTAAGTACCTCCAAGATACGTGAGAGTGTCCATTAATCCCTTCTGTCAAGGGCAGGAGGGTGATCGCAATCTGATAAAAGTTATAGATCTTGTGTCTAAAGTACACGACTAAACTATAATTCATATTTGTTGTAAGACTATGGGAACTGGTGTAGAATAGCGTTTAAATAATGGTATGATAATACTATGATTATGGTTTAATTATATCAATACGATTTTACATTTTAATCAGTTAAATATTTTAATAAATGTTTATTTCTTGCTCATTGAATAACAACACAGTTTAACCTTATGTTTTATGCTATCGGCATAGATTGGGTTGTGAGAGAAATTTGAGATATTAAATCAGATACTGGGAAATAACAACATTTGTTTTTATTATGAGAATTTATGTTGCCATAATGTTGACAATTTTAGGACGTTTGCGTTCTACCCTGCTTTTATGTGTTCACTGTTCGTAGGGGGTGTAAATATAAATTCTGTAAACAACCTAGAGGAGTGAAATGTCACGTATTTTATAGAAACATACCCAATGCATAATGCAGAGGTTTAATATTACTGCGTGGACTTTGTTGTGCACTATTGCCAGTGCATGAATGAAAAGCCTATTCAAATGGAAATGGCCTTATTTACCACTGAATAAGCAAGCCAGTATCGTGTTTCCTGTAACCCCTTGAAGATAAATACAAGCACTGAATACTGAATACCCACTGACAAAACTATTATAATTTATTTCCTGTCTTGCCCAGCAATAACAATTTTTTCCTCATACTAAATCTGACTTCAACAGATCCTTTTGTGCCATTTCATGTTCCAACCAGTGGTCCTTTACTGGTGTAACAATCTGTGGTGTGTGCTGTCCTGTCTGGGAAAGCGTGTATTAAAATCCATTGCTGCTAATTAGAAGGATTTGTTAGTACTGGGATAAAATCTTGGTCGAGGTATGGGATTTTTTTTTTTATATCCCAGAATGAGTTTTCCGCGAGATTCGATGGTTGGGTGTATATTACTTACACACGCTGTGGTCCACAACTAGTTTGTCAAAGGTCGTGGTTTGTGCTTTCCTGTCTGTGGTATAACGGGTTTCCCATGAAGACCACGAGTCGCACATACGTACTGTTGACACCTAATAATCGCTGGATAAAAATGTTGTTGGGGTGTCGTTAAACAAACTTGCTTTTTCCTTTATTAAATTTGATATCTATAACTTGTTTGCGTTTTCTGTCTTCCCACAGACGCTTTTGAATAAACTTCTTTTTTCCTTTATTAAATTTTGATATCTAATAATTTGTGCATTTTCTGTCTTCCCACAGACACTTTAGAAAATTATAAGAAAAAGGTGAATAATATGGTATCACTTTGATTGATGAATCAAAATGCTTAATCTAAAATAGATATCAATGATACATATGTAATATAGATACTGTACAATGCCATTTTGTGAATTTATGCTGAAATTCTATGAGATAGTGAATTTTAAAAGTTAGGAACTTTTTATAAAATGTCTAGTGATTGAAATTTATTTGTTGAAGCCGGTATCGAGATTAAAAAACTATGTATCGACTGAGATTTGATTCCAGTACCTACCAGCCGTGAATCCGACAACTTAACCATTGGAGCCGGTCTGTATGATGTTAAGTCTTTAGATATTATTTAACCAAAAATATCCAGTTATGTTTTATGAGCTTGGTGCCGGGTGTTCGCAGAAGAAAGGCGTATTGTGCTCCATCTGTGGCACCCACCACGAACACAGCTTCTCATTGTCGCTTACGACAAAACCAAACCACAGATGAATCCCATCTTGATATAATTGATTTTGAGAAAATTCACATCGTCGTTGATAACGCACCCAGGTGTTGCCATCTCTCTCGATTGAACTTCGGAACAAACTGAATCCATTTCAGCTCTGCTCTGGCCATCATTAAGCACAGAAGTAATTAAAGAAACAGCCCATATTTCAGCCACAGAAATAATTACAGACCCATGCTATACTTTAATAACTGATCAGGAAATGATCACGGTCCCCGAAGACCTTCCATAAACACTGGACTTTCTCACAAATCATCATTATCCTTATAGATAAACGTTTCATGAAGAGATCATGACAGTTATTGGTTCAGCTTGGGTGCACGTGCAGCTAGCTTGAGCACCATTTTTTCACCTGTCTGTGAATGGGGGTCTTTAGATTAGCAGATTTTGATCTGGGGTCTCCGTAAAGCTCGGATATTGACGTTTTGAGTGTAGCCAGAAGAAATAACTGTCTCACAGACTGCTTTAATGGTCGTAAATGTTTTCCGAACCAGAGAAACAGGCCAGCCAGACGTACTCACCGACAGAGTCAGAGTACTCTCCTTTCATTAATGACCTCGGAAATACAAGGTTTACTACATACAACAAGACAGCGTAAATGCCAGTACAGTCAAACCTGCTTAGGCGATCATCTGTAGTAAGCAGCCACCTGTCTTAAAAGATCACCTTTATTTTCTCCCATATCAGTTAATTCAATACAATATAGGCTGTAGTAAGCAGCTACCGTACATTATTATAATCATTATCTGTTAAATGTCAGTGGTAAATGTCATTCAGCAAACAATTTTTTTTTCTTTTTAAGGAGGAAGCGTTTAGAATTAACAATTAATTTGCTGTTCTATGTTATATAATGTAGTATTTAAAGTGGACACGGTATTTTCTATGATATGAATGAACGTGGATATAAAGATCGATTTATATTAGTTACTGTAGAAATATTTCACATTAAATAAATCAGACAAACATCATAGGCAGACGATCATCAGACTGACCACTCAGTCACATGTGACAGTCCACTACTTCCGCGTGTTGGATTTTCTTGCTGATGGCGCTAATGGGTTTATGACGTCAGGTAGGATGCGACATAGCGGAAAAAGACTATTATCGTCCCCTTTTGTTATTATCTTGCTCTACGTCTATATTTTGCTGTTACTCTGTCGCAAAATGCACAGTAGCGGAGCCAGGGGGTCCAGAGCAGCTGTTTTTTTAAATCGATAATAGCATTTAAGGGGAAACTATACACTTCCGGTCATGGGCTTCACCCATCACATTTGGACCCCTCAGAAATCCTGCATTCGTGCCTGATGCAACCACTATTTCTAATTATTATGCCACCAGTACTACGCAATGCATTTTCATAGTCATGTAATGAAAAATCATTGAACTGAGTTATGTAATACGTTTATGTAACTTATTGGGCTTGTTTTCATTACACATTACGGTGCTGAGCAGTAATGCATTTGTAGAGACTACCAAACTGTCTTATTTGTTGTTTTTATAGTGAGATTCAGGCACGGGTGCAGGATTTCTGAAAGGGGGATACAAATGTGGATTTCTGAAAGGGGGAGTCCAAACGTGATGAGTGAATTAAAATAGGTGAAAAAAAAGGTTAATTTTCACGTCCTTCCACTCATAAAATGGTTTTTAAAAAATCTTGAAAAGGGGGTCTTGTCCCCCTGGATCTTCTACTGAGATTATAGGCTCTCCGATAAGTTAACATATTTTAGTTATACACCACACAGACACAACACACCATAGAAGTATAGAGATTTCTGTAATTAAGTTGTAGTTTACGGTTTTATGAGGACTGCCACTTTAGGCTCGGATTGAGAATTTTGATACCAGCCATTTTGAATTTCATAATAACGTCACTGAATGTGTAAAACATGTCTTTTTATGGTAGCAGACTGTGTAAAACATGTCTTTTTATGGTAGCAGAATGTGTAAAACATGTCTTTAATGGTAGCAGAATGTGTAAAAAGTATTTAATGGTAGCAGAATGTGTAAAACAATTATTTAATGGTAGCAGAATGTGTAAAACATGTATTTAATGGTAGCAGAACATTTAATGTAGTCAAAGATACGGGATGATCTGTTATATATTAGTGTTAATGCTTATCTTTATTCCAAAAATTGTTTTCTTTTCTGTTTCTTAAAATGTAAAACTGATAATTGAGAGTCGAGAATATGTATGAACTATTCTAAAATTGTTGAAATATGTGCAGGTGCATATTTTGCATGCACCTGTTTAAGCGTAATCTGTCAAATCCAAACACGGTCAGGATTTTGTTTCAAGAAACATTTTCAGACAACAAATAGAAAGAATGTCAAAGTTACATTGCGAGTTTGATTGCATTGTTAAAATCTCAGTTCCATGTTTTGGGTAAGGGTTATTGTTCTGGTGTGCCTGGATAACCTCCCAATCCCTGCTAATATGGCATTTCCGTGCGAATTAGGAGTTAACACCAGTCATGAACCATGGATCACCTGTAATCTCTAACCTGCTCGCCTTTGTAGGGCCAAACACAGCGGCAGCCTCTTTATAATGGCCAAAACGATCGCTCCTGAAAAGTGGCCATACATAACATTACATGTAGTGTTAATCACGTGGATGACTAGTAGAGGTCGCTGTTGGAGAGAGGTGGACATCGCGGGGATGGTTGGTAGGGGGTCGGTGTTGGGAAGAATTAAAACAACTTGACAAATAACTTAATTACTGTAATGAATTGACAGCGTACAATTTGTTTCCTAGTGTCAACGAAAGTGACAAATGACAGAAACAGATTTTAAGTTTAACTACGTAATGTGTGTCATCTGTAAACCCAATTTGTGGACAGCATGCTGTTTTTGTCCTTCAGATCACTGACATGTTTATCTTTAAGTGAAAACATACACACCGTAATAGTCATAGAAATAGATCATTAAAAATACATATATTAGTTAATGAACATATAAATTTATTCTGAGGGTATATCGGTATTATTTTAAAGAATAATCACACTTGGAACAGATGTGACAACAGACCATACACTAGCAAGGAAAACATGTTTGCCAGAAAGTCTGCATGTCAGAATTAAACTCTAGCTC
The DNA here is from genome assembly GCA_032355785.1 of Symmetromphalus regularis. Classification (NCBI taxonomy): domain Eukaryota; kingdom Metazoa; phylum Mollusca; class Gastropoda; order Neomphalida; family Neomphalidae; genus Symmetromphalus; species Symmetromphalus regularis. The sequence continues at coordinate 14,095 of JAULBS010071459.1, read as the reverse complement.
AATACCCGCTGAATACACAATGTGTTGGTTTTTTTTGTAGAAAATAAACTCTATAGAGATGTTAATTTCGTAAATTATTTCAAAGTAATCGATGTCATAGCTAGAAAATGTATGCGGACACAGAAAAACAAACATAGTTGTCCTTTTCATTTGTATTACCATTGTAATTAAATAGTGAGACCAGAGATTTATCACCAGGGTCCTATGGCTGAAAGGATTGGGAAAATTAGCTCAGTTTTAGTCATAATAGGGAACTTTTTTTCATACCACTGAATTTTTGTAACTAATAATATAATTATTAACCAATTTGGGAATTTAAAGCCTTGAAATTGGGCATTTTTCAGTGCTATTTACCTTTGGGAAGGGGCCCATGTTCGGTACCGTATAAAGCCTGGATTAATCCTTGGAGACTATCTCTAAAATGGTTTTACATGCACAACTTAAAGGAAGGAATGTGTGTGGGTGGGTTTCTGGGGATCTAACATTGAATCACTGCCATGTCGTTCTATTTGCTTTATAGCATTGTCACACGTTCCTTGACAGTTTTGACTCACCTATTAGGCCTAATCAGTTGATTTTAACATTTACCAGCTGTTTGTTGTCAGTAAGGTGGATGTTCTGACAACCCACGCATAGCGTGTTATTTTGTAATCTGATAAGAAAACTTGACGCCCATGACAGCCCCCCACCCCACCCCTCCACCCCAACCCCCAGCTGGTCTCTCGTGTTATGCAGCCTTTAGTTCGAGTAAACATAGGAAGTTTGATTGATAGCGGTGAATAGGAAAATCGATACGACACACATGCAATAACGGTATGCAGGTGTTGCTAGCCTTGCCAGACACAATATATGTATGTCGTAGACGCCATTTTGTCTCGTATTGGCGATTTCGTTGTCCATGTTTAAATACACGTGTTTGGTTCTTAGGCACGCCGCCTATAGTGTAGTTGGTGAGGTAAACATCGTTCTCGTTGTTGACCAGGGATTTATAGAAAGGAATTTGTAATATCTAAGCACATTGTTTAATTAGTTGATGATGTAAACATCTTCCTTGGGTTTAATGGTGACATGGTTTTCTTGAAAGGAATTTGTAATATCTCGGCACATTGTTCAATTAGCTGATGATGTAAACATCTTCCTCGTACATATTGGTGAACAGGGTTTTCTTGAAACAGTTTTTAATTAGCTTATAATGTAATCATCTTCCTCTTCTGAATGGGATCGATCCGACAACCCACTGCACCAGAGGTGAACGGTCTACCAATGAGCAACTCGTTTAAGAGTATGCGACGTAATCTATTATAAGATTCGCTAAAAGAAAAGTATGTCGGACACAGCTCATTTGTTCCCTCATTATGTGTTATCACTGTAGTGACAAGTAATATGTTTCTTCGTAGGGCGCGTATGACATCATTGTTAGTGGTATGGCTTATTTCGCGGGTACACGTACTTTCTTCTAAGTGAAAAGCTTGCAGAAGTAATCAAAGAAATAACATTGCCATGCAATAATGAAAAGCGTCTTGGAGTTACATCAGACGTTAATTATTCAAGCAACTATCGGTAGCTTGTTATGCACGCTTCAATAGAAATCCAATGATTTGTGCCAATAAGTTTACACTACTTCACAAATGAACTGATTCTAGTTATTTCACAGTTGTTCGGCCGACTTATTTCGGTTAAATAGGGCGAGTTTGTTAGTTAAAATTACATATTTGGTCAATATTGTTTAGAACCACTGGCGTAACGTGGATTTGAAGGAATGAGATGTCCATTGCTGTATTTTATAAACTCAAACTGGGAGAGGTAACAGGTGCAGGCTAATCGTTTTTATAATTGCAAAATATATTAGTTGACTTGAAAATCCATTTTACAAATTCAATGGGAAAGGGTAAAGATAAAATGCAAAGACAAGGACAACACATTATTACGGTGTCCAAGCACTAAGTACAGTGTGTTTCATCTCGTTTTTATGTAATACTATCTCAGATAAAATATTTTACCTGTAGACAGTGTGCCAGATCTTACATGCGTTCTTAAAGGCTCTGAACCTACTTTCGATGCACGTACCTTTGTTGTTTTATGTAAAATGTATTTTGAGTTTTCCAAATACAAAGACCACCAGAAACTAGAAATCTTAGATGCACGAAAATAGATATTTGGGGCAAGAACTTACCGAAATTCATTGAAATTCAAGGCGGTAATCGCCAATGCAATTAGATGTAGTAACTTCATTTTCTTGAAATTGTCGTTGGAATGCCATAGCAATATAATATAGCGACAGCATGTATGCGCCGTCGAAATGTCTGAATTTCAAGAGTCAAATTATAATGTGTTAGTAAACCTAATAGCCAATTACTGTTCATGTGTAGTAACTAGTTTTATCGCTTTTAACTATGTTTACATAGAGATATTATAAATTGAAGCATTACAGATGACGATAGTTCTGATGAAGGCTTTTCCGGAGTCGGTATTCTAAACACTTAATTGTGGGTTGAGACCTGTTTATGTGTCACCTAGGCGGACACTAGCTGTTGACACGAATTCGTAAAGTACTTGAAATATTGGTTCATATTTCCGGAAACTTTGTTTTATTTGCAATAAGATAATAGGCGATGTCCATCAGATTATGGGAACTTGTAGTTGATATCATTGGCGACCGATTTGTCGTGATGTGGCCCTTTTTTTTTTTTTTGTGTAGGACGAACTTGCGACTGTGTAGATTTTGTTGAAGTTGTAACCATTTTTCACGATTGGTACAAATGTATTTCATCACATATGTTGGAAAAGTACACTACAATTATAGATGAATATATGCGATTGGTTATGTATTTTTCCTAGAGCCGTAATTAACTTTTTTTCCAATCAGTAGAGCCAAAAATAATTTCGGGGAGGGGGGGGCTAAAAAAATGTTGGCAACTGATTTGGGTGAGTCCAGTGGTAGAATATCGGAATTTCAAGCTGAAAACAGTGGTTCAAAACACGATGGAGGCTGGCTCGCACTTAAGGCTGTATCAAAATTAACAAATGTTTGACGTCCAATAGCCGATGATTAATAAATCAGTGCTCTAATGGTGTCGTTAAATTGCACACGCGTATACGCACGTGTTCAATTTATACAAATCGGAAATGCTTGTGAAGTAGCTAAATTTTTATCTTGGGTATTAGCCATTTTTATTTATTTTATTTTTTTGTTACAATTAAGGACTTTTTCATTTCGTACAAACTGTACGTTGAGTGGGAAGTTTGATCACGGCCAACGTACTCATTTAAACTGATCATTATGTCGATTGAAACTTATTTTAAAATCGACATTTTCTGCATACCAATCTGGAGGGGTGGGGTGGGGGATGAGAGGCCTGACTATATGTTCGCTTTGTATGAATAAAATAATGTCCTGAATTGTGGACGACACCAATGTTATGACACATTGTCATCTTGTCATTATGTTCACAACAATGTAGCACACCTGCTATTGAAATACGACAATACTGTAAATAAATTCAGTTCATTAAATTAATAATGTTCCGGGCTGTCAAATATTCTTTTTTTCATCTGTATTTGAACCCATTTTAAATCCAAAACAGACACGTATTCAAATAACTAAGTAGTGTCGTATTTCAAACAGTATTGGCAGATTAACACCTGTATTGTAATGACAAATTGTCCCCAATAAATAACAAAGATATATGGAGGTAAGCAGGTTAAATCTAATAATATCGTTATCCGGTATATTTTATCACATATCATGTTTTCACCATCAAAATTACACCATTGTCGTTTTGAATGACGGTGTTAATGTGGAAAAAGAGCACAAAAGATATTTTCAATTGATAAATATTGGTCAAGCAGCGATAATGTTGTATTTTTATTACTTGTACATATGTTCAGTTGTGTACCTATTCATGTCAGCGTAGTAATACAAAATAAATAGGTCAATTTAACCTAATTCTTTAGACGACAAGCTGTTTGAAACGGCTTGACAATATGAGTAATAAAACACCAAGATCTCTTTAAGATAACGAAGTGTATTTACATTACAGATTCACTAGTCCTTGTATGTATAGTATACTAAACAACATTAATTAAGGACAATGAGACGTTTTGCTAATGTTTTGGCTGTATAACTTTTGATCACTGATTATTAACACTGTTTTAGTCAAATTTAATCCGTGAATCACCATCTGTGTATTTTTTTTTCTATATTATACAAAATACAAGTATTTACAAAGTGTCTTCACCCTTCCCTAAATTTATTTTCATTTGTTCCGACGTTAAACTAAACGCATAAATCAATTTTATCCATATTTGATAATTTAACCGAAATGCTCTTTTCTGAATGATTCTAAGGCCCAGTTTCTCGTTGACAGTTCCGCCATGATCTGCAGTTCAACCCATTCTTTTAACACATGTGGATTCAGTTTAAACTAAGAATCGAGGTTTAACTGTCCAAGAGAAATCGGGCCTTAAAATGCCAAATATATCTACTGGTTCGTAATTAATTTTGTTGAGTATACGTCCTAGACACTTAATGTTGGCCAATCTATTTAACCCAGTACTCCCAATCGTTCCTGGCAGTTGAGAGTTGTCAATAGGTTTAAAGAAACCCACACGCCCGGGCCAATTTGACTGTTCACAGCGGTACTAAACAGTCTTGTGGGTTCTGTTCGTTTTGTTTGTATACGTAGCCCCGTAGTCAGGAATTTGTCATTTCTAAAGGTGGGCTAATTTTTGGAAGAAAACAAAACACGTGGGTTCTGTGGTTTTCCATAATAAACCCATTCTGAGTGTTTGTTTTCAAATTTACTAGTATGTAGCCTAAACACCATTGAAACACTTGTCAAAATAATACTGTATATGTGTAGTGTGCATGTAGGATAAATAACTCCTGTGTAGAGGTACATGTATACTGTATTATCAATGGTTAGACATGAAATCATTTGTAATAGTTAAAATCGCAAGATATAATGCGTTCAGATAGTAAAGAAAAAATGTGTTGAATATAACAGTATGATATGTAACAAATTAACAACAGTGTTCGTTATACGGGAGATAATTTGATGAAATGCAACTGTTTTCACGACATCACAATATATTTAGCAGTGGATTATTTTATAGATCGGTCTACACTTGAATAGAAGCTACATCGTTTTGAAAGATAGCAAGAACATTCAAGAACCTCCCGTATTCAACTCATTACATATGCTAGTAGGCTTAGCAGCTGCATTTATGAAGGGAAAACATGTTCAATTTGTTTTAATCAGCCGTTGTAAGTTTCAAACAAATGTAGCTGTAACTTTTACTTCTGCCCTTGTTAAACTGTGGTCATAATTAATCTCGCGCAACGTGGGAATCATCGAAATTACACGCCATAATAGTATTTGGTCACAAGAAGCAGTGTCGGCCATATTGGATACTACACCTCAGGACACCATCTAAATTGACCTTTTTATAGCCGTTAATTTACTATACTTGTTTCTTTTTGAATTAATCTATTGTATACACACAAACGGATTCTGTAGCAAATGATAAGCCATTCAGGATTTGTCTTTTATTCTAGTTCTCGCAATTACGAGTGTAACAAAATACAACCCCGATCATCTGTAACCTCGTCAAGTTTTATACCTTTGAAAATTAATTGAAGTTCTTATCTGATATTTTACCTGTGGATAAAAACCTTCAACTTGACGTTTGGAGATATGTCCCTGGGATTTTAGGCTATAGGCTCATTGATTGAAAACATTTTTAAACGCCAAGGCTTAGATTATAGGTTACACGAAGCGTTACTTGGCGAATCAACAAAGGCCTCCGGCAGAGCTATCAATGTGAATTATGTCCTGCAAGCGTTTGAACATTTTTTTACAGAGGATATTTTTACTGATGACGAAAATGAACATGACTATGTTAACCACGTAACACCTGTTGAAAGTGTGATTTAACCATCTAACCTCTACTGACAGTCTCAGCTGTATACTTTTTATTAGAATGCAAGTTCGTTGATAGGTTGTATACGTGAGTGTGTATGCAGTAGCGGACCCAGAGTGGGGGTCCAGGCAGTTAGGACACGCCCCTTTTCTAGAATTGTTTTTGGTTTTTTTTACATATATTATCCGAGTGGAAGGACGTGAAAATTAACCATTTTTCCACAGTCCTATTCAACATCACATTTAGACACCCCCCCTTTCAGAAATCCTGCATCCGCGCCTGGCATGCATGCACGTGTGCTTTACAAAACTTTGTTAGGTATCTTATAATCTGTGTTGAATTTATAAAATTATGTAGTGGCATTCCCATAGAAATGTAATAGTAGTTTCCATAAATTTTATTATGATTTAACTTCGGTATGCCGTTACATGGAGTACTACCAAGAAAACGTCCTACAGGTGGCCTTATAATATATTAGTTGCACACCACTAACAAATAATATCCTGGGTTCGTTCCTGAATATGAATGCTTTACCTTACGACTATTTGTATGATCAGGGGCCACTAGCCGATATTTTTTTTTGTTCTGGTAGGTCGTAAAACCACTCTTTATTTAGTTTTAAGTTAATTTAAGTTGGAGAACATTTTGTTTTTAACATTTCGTTTAGCAACAGTTGGTAACTAGTTTCTATTGACTAAAAATTGCTCATTTTTATGTATTGGAACTGAGTAGACGTCTCTGAAATTTGCATCGTGATTCGGGACGCGATATTAAACAAAATATTCCTGCGTTTAATCCAATACACCATCCATTATATTTTAAAACCGTGCATTCTATTTTAAACCCTCAATAGCCGATATTTATATTTGTGTTGAGGTTCGTTAAAACAACATTTATTCATTCATTCAATTTTTAAAATGCATTCTATTTTATATATACCAAGTGTTGCATTTATTAACACAACTGTCCCACCTGTCAGATTTACCGATTGGATTGGTCCATGATAGTTCAGAATGAGAAGATTACTCCACCTAACAGTTTATCACACGTGGTCATCTTTCCACATGGCGAAGCTGGGTCGTGACCCGAGAACCAAGCCTTTGATCTTCAGGTTGTCCGTGGAAACAAATTATATTTATGTTCAATTTAATTACGTCTTGAGGCCAGTTAGTTAATCTTTGAAAATATTGGGAGTTAGCGGCGGAAGGATTTGGTAATATTCTGCAATATATTACGGACATTCATGCAACATCGGTGGCACCTTGTGGCGAATAATGAAGCCGAATAATGAAACTGAAACAGCTTGTTTAGCAGCAAGAAAGGTGTGTTACAATACTTGCAATGAATCTATAAGGTATTGAGAAAAGAGAGTATTGTCTAGCGAAAAACAACATCTACGTGTCACAGTCTGTTTTGTTCCAAGCTGCACGCGCGGGTCGGTGTTAATATGTAATTAAACATTGCGGGAAGAACCATCGGTTGTTGGCCGACACCTGTACTTCAAACTCCGATACGCATTGAACAAAGAAGTCATTAAAAATTGCAGTATTTACTTTTATGTATTTATGTAAAACAGAATAGAAGAAACAGTTAATGTAATGCAAGGTTGGAATTACGTCAAATTCTGACTGAAATAACAAACAAAACAATGGTCTCTCCAATTCCTGTGTTGGGAACGAACAGGGAACGTTGACACGTCAATAAAAATCTTTCTTGCTTTTATAGTGGTTAAGCTGGTGGGTACTGGGATCAAATCTCAGTCGAGGTATGAAATTTTAAATCTCGATGACTGCTCAGATCTAGTGTGAGCGTTATACAAGGCTTAATGGGTAGGTGGAAGACACTTCGTGATCCACAACTTGTGTAAGAAAGGGCGTGGTATATGCTGTGCTGTCTTTGGGATAGTGCATATAAAAGCTATTTTGTTGCTAATCAAAAAGAATAGCCTATGTGGCGGTAGAGGTTATCCTCTAAAGACTGTCCAAAATACCCAGTAGTCTTTCACCCAGTAGCCGCTGAATAAACGATGTGCTGGGGTGTTGTTAAGTAACCACTCATTTCCTTCCTTGCATATATATAATGGAAGAAAAGAAATAACAATAAATACTATAATATCAGGGTCTTATTGTCAAATTCTGTTTGAAATTAACATCGCTAAACAAAACAACTACAAATTAAAATTGCATGCATTCAGCAACACACTGGAACAAAGAAAACATATTAACACCATTGAGTATTTTCTGCATTCCAATATTTAAAAATAGAAGACAAAACGAGTTATTTTAATATTAGTGTTGCTTTATGTCAGCGATGTATTGAAATTAACACTGTAGAAAATGGAGTTGCTCACACATTTAGATCAGGGACCTCTATATTAAATTGATTTTTCAAAGTGGGTGATACGCCCTCACCTTGGGTTGACCCAGTATTGCAGTACCTCCAGGAATCGCCTACCACACATAATACTAAATAATAATAACAATGACAATAAAAATAATAATAAATAAATATAAAATTTAATTAATTAATTAAATTTAAGAAATACGTGTATTGTATGTGTATTATACACAGCAAAAGTAGCCACATATGTTTCACATATGAATTAGCAAACATATTTTTAAACATATGTTCTTTGGACGTATGTTTAACAGGACACATGTTTAACGTACATTTAACATATGAGTATTTATGGTGTTTCTTTCCCTAGTGATCAACAAGATGGCAATGATAAAACAGTTGTCTAAAGTAATTATAAAATAGCCTTTGTATGATTTTAGATATGCTTCATCCAGAAATGTATAATGGATATTTTAAAAATCTAATTAAATATACCTTCTTTGGCAACCAAGATGGTGAAACTTATAAATACCTACAGAAGCCCTTTTCATGTCATTGTGTATGTCATTAACGTACTTTTAACATCTATATGATAAAACATACTTTTATCATACTTTTTAACATACGTTTGATTATAAGACTGAGTGATTTCCTTGGCTCTAACATGTTGTTTTTCATTTCAGGGTGGATTTGCCAGGTGTTACGAACTCTTGGATTTGAATACTAATAAAATATATGCTGGGAAAATTATCTCAAAATCAAGAATTGCCAAACCGCATCAGAGGCAAAAGGTAAGAGATATTTTATTGTAATTATGTTTATGAAAACTTATAAGTTTTATATGGAAAAACAGCATGTGAACTGTTTTTTACTAGGAGTATACAAGTTCCTTTTAATTATCTCCTTCCACGTTCAGTTAAAGATCTCCGTATCCGATTCAAATGCTTTTAAAGGATGTTTATGTCAATTTATAATTTCAAATGAATCAGTTACATAATGGCAGGTTAGTAATATACTATCCAGCATTTGTTAACGACCGCATGTTGATTGTGCATTATGACCAATTTTGTAAATTACTGTAAACGAAGAACACATTTTAAAAAACTGAGTTTCGCTTGTGAATCATCATCATTCTAAAGCAGACTTGTTATATTAGCACTCAATAATTTGAAATTTATTCCCGCTATTGTATACATGTATATCTTAACTTAATTACTTGGTCCTTAGTAAACGATGAGTAGTACAGAAGCTGTAAGTTAAGCATTAACGTCAGTTATTACTTCCAACAAATCATGTAAGACCCAAAAAATATTATAAAATTTAAATTGTATTGTTAACAATACCTCTAGAGTACATTGATTTATTAATCATCGGCTTTTGAATGTCAAACTTTTGTTAATTTTAACACGTAGTCAGTTTGAGCCAGCTTCAGACAGGTTTTGAGAGTCCGATGTCCAACCAATGATCCTCACTTGCAGTATTTAAAAATCCACTGAGATAATTAATGACTAAGTGTATTATAAAATCATTTCTCATACTTTAAGTATGTTATCAAAGGATCAAAAGTGCTACTGTCAATTCATTCCATTCTAAACAGTAGGTATTCTGTGTTTCATTCACCATATATATGGCCGTACAACGTATATATGACCTTACAACGACCAAGTTTGATCTCTGTATACGTGGGTATACTCTTAAAAAATCTTTGTCCTTCATTTCTTTCACTCTTCAGTGAGTTTTCTTTGTTCCTGCTTTATGAACTAAACTCCATAGACTTTTTATTAGGTTATAGTTGTGGAGTTATAAGTGCATACAGCGTATTTTTAATTTCCTCTTTGTCTTCACTCTGCATTGGTCTTTCTTTGTTCCTGTTCCATGAACTGAACTCCCATGAACTGAACTCCATAGACTTTCAGTTTTGTAATCGTTGTAGACATACATGTGTATGGTTTATTTTATTACATCCACAAAGTGCCCAATTACCCCGAAAGGGCAATCTTGTTACTTAATACTCTTATGGGATTGACGTTTAATAGCTGCAACTGTAGTTTATATCACAAGAGAATAGAAATCAATTTGTGTATTACTGTTATTCTGAACAACTTTGGCCTGAGTGTAGGACATTTCTGCTGTTAGATATAGTCTTATGTTATTTAATATGAATGAAAACGTATTTATTTTCTGTGATCCAGTCGTTATATTAAGACTACAAACGTATCAAAAATAATGAACAAATCTAATCGTATGCATTGGAATTGTTTTTATCTGGTTTGAAATTAAATAGATTTTCATTTACGTATATAACAATGGACTGGACACTTATAAAGAATCGGTATTAAAATACGAGTTTCAACCTGAGTCAGCTTTAAAAAATTTGTTGCCGCACCCCATTATTATACAACATGAAAAGCACATGGACTCGTGGTTAATTTAGTGTCTAGACTTTTTTAACTACACACTTTGCATAGGCTCCATGTTTAATAAATTAAGATTCATTATCACAAAGTGAGTACGGAAATGAGGAGCCCATGTTTCATCATGTTTCATGTCGTGTGCTTTATATTACACATACTGTGATGTAAAGTGAAGTAATTTTGACATGATTTTCCAGACCTAAGCTGCTCCAAAGCATACGGTTTGGTCTTTGCCAGTGCATTTGTCCAAAAATTTTAACATAGCTATTTTGCCTGCACATGCCATTTTTTTCAAGCTGAGAAAAAGTATTTCAGAGGATATACCTTGTCCAGTGGATTTTTGTCCCATTTTCTGATGGTTTGATCGTGGTCAATATAATTATCTTTTTTCACCCATTTTCATGTTAATTTAGTGTGTGTGGCTAATTTCAACATATATACATTCCTGATTTCAAACTGACGTGCAGAAGGGTAAATGTTCTAAGAGTGTCTTGTAAGTAATTATCAGTTGTCCAAGATTTGTTTGATAGCTGTACTGTCTATTGACAGATACTATTTTAGTTGCCAGTGTCCTACAAGTGAAGTTCAGTTGTCCTAGAATTTTTTTTTTTTTTAAATCCAGTTGTAGTGTACTACTGACAGACATCATCATTTTATTTGTCAATTTCCTACAAGTGAAGTTCAGTTGTCCTAGAAATGTTCTTTTTCATAGTTGTACTATTGATAGACATTTTAGTTGTCAATGTCTTGCTAATAGGTTCAGTTGTACCAGATGTTTTATGATAGGAATACACTATTGACGTTTTTTCATAGCAACTCTATGTGCACTAACACCTTTTCCCCGACACAACATTTTTTTTTATGTGCACTTCACCGTTAACTCAGACAGTTTCTCCGCACGCACACATTTATTTACCATACCAATACTATATACAAACACAGCGATTGAATCTCGGATTTCTATGATGATAAACCTCTCGACAATCAGATTCTCTGCCTTTCCAAGGTCAACCGTTGTATGCTGTTTCCCAGCCACTGTTTAAGATATGTGTTGTGTATTCGACAAGCAAACGACACCAGATTTGCACTGGTTAGTTAGCACGGACAACGTTCTTTGATGGCACAGATAGCACAAAGATATGAAGTGTTTTTCTGTGTGATGGATGACGGATCGTCTTGCGTTTTGTCGTTCCGGACATGTTCATCTGATCGTCAGTGCGTCATTAAATGCGTGTTATGTTGCAGCCTTTCTCATATATATCATGCGTATTCATTGAGGGAGTGGGATGTAGCTCAAACAGTAGCGTGTCTGCCTGTTAAGCGGACGTTCGTCGGATCGATCTTTCTTATTGGATCCATTTGCAGAATGACCATATGATTGACATCCAATAGCCGATAATAAAATAAAAATCAATGTTCTCTAGAGGCATTGTTAAATAAAACAAACTTTGCTTTTTTCACATTTCAGCAATTCCGTTGTATAAGTACCTTTATACAGCTGTCGCAAACATTTAAATATGTAGTACATTAATTTGTTTCAATGTCCGTCGCTGTGCCACGGTAAAAGGTTTCTGAATGTCTAGAGTTGGTGTTTAATAATGATAAATGAAACTTAAAATTACTAGATAATATTAATAAATCAAAAGGTAACCTGGAAAAGTTAGAGAATTTCAGCTATGTCCTAAAAATCTGGTAAAACGTTGTGGAATGTTTTTAAGTTCAGGTGGAAAAGCTGAACAATTCTGATAAAAATGTCTTGGTGATCAAAACGAATCTCCTTATTTTAATATTTTTACTTGGGTAACTCAGGAAATTTTGAATTATATAATATTAAATAATATAATTATGTGTCCACCTTGATTGTTTACAGAACCATGTTACTAGGTATGGTAATATTTTCTGTATGTACCCATTTAATATCACCTCTATAACACACATTGAGTGTTTTGGTAACTCGATCTGAAAATTGTGTATGTAGAGTTAAATGTGCACCCAACCAAAATTTGAATAAGTACCAAATCTAAATTGTCTATCAATATACGTGTTGTTTGTTCTATGAGTCCGTAATTCGATCTAGAAATGTTGTGCTCATCTTTCAGTGTGCGTCCAAGCAAAATTGATATGGGCAGCAAACCGATACCGCACATCAATACAGCGGTCATAGTTCGTTTATTTAAACCTAATAACTATTATGTTTCTGCATGTGTGCTTTCTTTAACCACAGATAACTCAGACGTATGTGTGTCTTCCTTTTCTATAAAGCGGCTATAAGTATAGGTGTGGTTTTGCCTTAAAATTAATTGATTCGTTAATAACTATAGGTTATGTATGGCCAATTAAAGCTTTTGTTACAGTTTGAATAAACAATGACTTACAATGATATTCATTTCGGGAGACCTGATGTGTTTCTGGTGGACTTGGAGTCTGTGGTAGATCACAATACAGCAGCTCATTGTTCAGCACGTTTGTAAGGGAGAGGAAGTATGGTGAGATATGGATAGGAAAAGGTTTAGTTCAGACCAGAAACAGACAATGAATACCAGATACATCCAGATACATACCGTGTCTAAAAGGAAGAGGGTATTAAACAAATACACTCAAAAGTAAAGTTTGCTTTATTTAATGATGCGTCTAGAGCACATTGATTTTTATCTTACCATCGGCTATTGGACATATACATTTGGTCATTTTGACATATTTATTTAGAAAAAATCCGCTGCCAAACATAGGCTGCTCTTTCCAATAAGCAGCTAAGGGACTTTTATATGCACCGTCCCACAGACAGGACAGTATATACCACAGTTTTTGATGAACTAGTTGAGGACCATTGGTTGGAAGGGAAAACAGCCCAAACTGTAAATGGGTCCACTGAGAAGGATCAATCCGATGACTGATACACTCAATGGATGGTCTAAATTCACACCACTCTGAGAGGTTTGGATCCCCACGACGGTGATGTGCTGTAATAACCACCCTACCCAGACCCTAGCCATGTTTGAGAGATGGGAATAAAAATTGTGAGAATTAAAGAAAACTGGTAATCAAAAAGTGTAGGAGCCGGGAGAAACCCGTGTATGTTTTTGAATGTGTTTTATCTGAATGGATAAACTTTTGAAACCAACCAGGAAATGTAGAAAGTATTTTATCTACAAACAGGCTTTTATTACAGTTTTATTCTTATATTATGTTACCCACCTGTATTGCATGTCATCACGTGTTCAGATTAAGTCAGATTATTTACTATTTTAACATTACAACCTATTGTCAAATCTCGGGCTTAGACGTTGTACATGCATGATCCATTCCTTAATGAAATACAGTAGAACATGTTTATTTGATATTTGTTTGCCGGGGGGGGGGGGGGGGGGGGGGGGGGGGGGGGGGGGGGGGGGGGGGGGGGGGGGGGGGGGGGGGGGGGGGGG
>JAULBS010071448.1:0-21485 GCA_032355785.1 Symmetromphalus regularis | reverse complement strand
GGGGGGGACACGTCCCCTTAAATATTTTCTAGGACTGGGGGGACGCCTATGTAATTTTCCCCCTCCCACTTTTTGCTTCGAAAAACTGACATTAAAATGCCTAAATAATAATCTTTACCAGTATTTCTCTTTATTGTATCAATGTAACATTTAACTATATCGTCTTAGCGCAAATATAGTCATACCGAAGTACACAAAGGGTCTATAATTGCGTCAAACTGGGGGGTACGTGTGGTGATGGGGGACAGCGGGATGTTCCGTCCACCGCCCCACTTTCAGGAACGGATTTTCGCTCTTGGTATAGTCGATATACAGGGGTAGAAGTTAAGAAATATACTGTTAAAAATAAGTATAGTCGATATACAGGGGTAGAAGTTAAGAAATATACTGTTCAAAATAAGTATAGTAGATGTAGAGAGGTAGAAGTTAAGAAATATACTGTTCAAAATAAGTATAGTCGATATACAGAGGTAGAAGTTAAGAAATATACTTTTCAAAAAAAGTATTGTCGATATACTGGGTAGAAGTTAAGAAATATACTGTTCTAAATAAGTATAGTCGATATACAGGGGTAGAAGTTAAGAAATATACTGCTCAAAATAAGTAGGGAATATTTGAATTGATATATAAATATGAAATGAAAAGCAGCAAAACGTTAAAATACTATCACTGTCAGAACAGAACAGAACATAATTTTATTACTCCCAGGCCGTGATTTACTCTATCATGTCAAGTTAAACTGGCTTGTAACAGAGCCAAACTTGTAAAGGCTTGTTAGAAACCAACTTACAAATTAATGTTTATGTCATTTCATTTCAACAGGCCTTGGCTGTGAATCTGGGGTCTCGCCAAAAAATTTCCCAGTTGGGACCCGCAGCAACTAAGCCCGGCCCTGTGAACACGTGTGGGACATCGTCGGGCAACATCAATGGTGTTAAAGATATTTGACAGATTTAAGCCCCGCTTTACAAAAATAGGAGAGAACATACTGGAATGGTTACTGGGTGTATAATCCAGAACATGTAACGAATGATCCATACATGTTATTAACGAATGCATTAATCATAAACTTGAATTTCACAACCTCTTTCTTTGCTGTCTATCTGGGTCTAGTTCGGCCATAACTCGATATCTGGTCATTTTCCCAAAGTTGTGTACTTTCAAGTAATTATTATTTTATATTTTGCATTTTGTAAGCGGTAACATGGAATGTCAATCTATTATTGTATAGTTTGCATTTTGTAAGCGGTAACATGGAATGTCAACCATTTATTTTATAAGCACCAACGTGAAATTTTAACCTATTATTTTATAGTTTACATTTTGTAAGCGCTAACATGAAAATCAACCTATTATTTTATATTTTGCATTTTGTAAGTGCTAACATGGAAAGACAATATATTATTTTATAAGCATCAACGTGAAATTGTAACCTGTTATTTACCTATTGTATTTCGTAATCGTTAAAGTGACAACTTAATTCTGCATCTGCCGTGTATTATTTTATTCATAAAAAAATATAGCTTAATTTAAAAAAGACCGTAACCATAGTATTCTTACACGATTCAAGAAACAAAATACCCGACGAAAACTCGCTCTTGTTCTAATTTCTTATAAAATACAGGGCAACCGATAATTATAATATTATTTGTGTACGCGAAAGGAACCAGTCTATCCCGCCTTGGGCTAAACATTTAACGTTAAACTTTCACGAATCTGCCAATCAGAGCACCAGTTTATTACCAGGGGAGTAATTTTCGTTGTTGAGTCAACTTTTAGATGAACGTCGCACAATAAAATATTTAGAAAACAACGCAGAATGTAATTAAATCCCCCGACAAAATGCTTCCATTACACACGGTCTAATTACAGATTAGGTAATCCTCACAGCGAATGTTGCATGGGAAACCAGTGTGTTTTTAATAATAAATAGCACGACTGGTACCCGGTAGTTCGCACCTACCAAATTAATTACTGACACGCTAAGATGGAAATTTAATTATGGCTTTCGTTAATTTTTAATGAAGGAGTTTGTGATTGAGACACAATCGGCGAAGGGTAAAAAAAAAAGACGGGCGAAAAAGTGTAATTATTACGTATTGACGTTTTCTTACAAAGAAATGATACCGTAGGATTAGAAATTTTGGGTTAATTTTTGAATATTAAAAACATATTTGTTACGTGTCGCTGCCTTTAAGAGGCTTACTTCATTGTTGGTAAGGAAATGATCTTGTTGGGTACGCTGACACTTGTTCACAATTTAGAATAGAATGTGTCAGTTCAAAGATGTCAATATCTCGAAGCACGTGACCGAAATGTAACACGAACAATAGATAACGCACACAAAATTAGCATAAACATGCCGAGAATCAGAGAGAAGTCCATGATTTTAGTCTAAAAGGGTCGAAATCTTTTTAATAGGTTTGTTTAATAATAACATGTCGTAGATCAATTTTAGAGAATATAAAAAGGAATATTATAAATTATTATGTATTTATTTCGCTCAATAACTTGTTGAATGAATTTGCATTTTAATTGTTTGTTTTAAGCTTTGATTTGTTTATTCAAGTCGTTTGAGAGAAATGTGGGAGTATTTTTAAAACCACTTTATGAAGTTGGGAGAATGAAAAATAGGGAGAGGGAGATTGTTTAACATCACCCTAGCACATTAGTTAATCAGCTGCTATTGGGTGTTGAAACCAATACATAGCATTTGCCACTTATGGTCTTCAGAGGAAACCCGCAATCGCTTCATAGGCTAGGTTACTCTTTCCGATCAGCAGCTAAGGGTCTTTAAAAAGCGCTTTCACACAGACAGGACAGCACATACCACGGTCTTTGTTAAACCAGTCATGGACTACAGGCTGCAAAGGGAAATAACCCAATGAAGCGCTGATGAGGATTGAACCGACAATCTATCGCCTCTCGTGTAAACGGTCTACCTCTAAGCTACAACTCTATCCGCTGATCAATGAATTGGAGCCTTTAGTGAATGTATTAATATATGAATGGATGGACTGACGGACATAGGTAATAACGTACGGAAATGTGTTCAGCTGGACAGCTGAACAGCTGAGTACATGTGGCAAAATATGTCACGTAAAATCTAGTAAGTTCGAACCTGGTAAATCTAGGGTCACGATTAGTCGCCAGCCGGCTCCAGTGGTGTAATGGTTACCCTATCGAACTCGCGGCTGTTGGGTATTGCGATCAAATCTCAGTTGAAGCATGGTATTTTTAATCTCTGTACTGGCTTTATCAACCCAGAATTAATCCTTCACAAGGCTCGGTGGGTAGGTGTACGCCCTTTATACCACCGCATATGAATGTGTTGTATGCCCAGGACAGCGTGCTTGAACCTTAATTGGACATAAGCAAGAAAATATGTACAATCAACCAACCATTCATCGTTGAATCAATCTCCTTCAAGTAATTAATTAATCCAGCCAGTGTTCCACGACGTCTGTAACAAAGGCCGTGGTATGTGTCGTCCTGTATTAAAGTAAGCGTTTATAAATTTAAAAGACCCCTTGCTGCTAATTGAAAGTAGCCAATGTGGCAGTAGCGGGATTCCTCTAAATACTAACTTATTAATGGGTCACATATATTATAAACATAAATGAATCGGTACAATATAATTACCTGCATTTTTAAGTAAAGTGTGGAATATGGGGTGGGGGTGGGGGTGTCTTGAAAACCAGTCCCAAACATCCATCAATTTTTCACCCATTATATTTTGGTTGTAACTACGGAATACTCCCCTATTTCCAGTATTAAAAACCTTTAAAATGTATTTGGCCACCTTCCAAAATGCCTATGTTAGTAAGTTATTAAACAAACCTCTCATAATAATATAAATTCAATATAATCACAAACAATGCATATTTTATGAAAACAAAATTTATTTGATTTAAATGAATAAAATACATCAGTAAGAAGGTGTATACTTCATAAGTGCGCATGGTATAAAAATTTCATAAACATAATTATACAAAATAGTTGTATTAAGCATACAATTGTGTACAGTTACATGTTACAAAGGAAACTGCAATTAGAAGTATATTTTAAAATCGTCTATTCTGTTAACAATTGCCATTTTTAAAACTGTATATTGAAAAAATATGAATATAAAAAAACCTATTTGTGTAGGTTCCAAAGGAGGTGTTTATTATATATATATATATATAAAGCAATCACATTATCTAAATAAATAAATAAAACCTATTCATGTGGTCAACTGTATTAAATGCCCACCTGTCTATAAAGGATAACCTTAATTTTCTTCCAAACCAGTTAATTTGGTGAAATATAACCTGTTTTAAACAGCCACCTGTCTTAAGAGGTCGTGTTTATTTTCCCCCATGTCAGATAATTTAGTAAAATGTAACCTGTATTAAGCAGTCACCTGTAATGAGTTATTTTTTGTTACATCCGCGTGTGGCTGTTTAAAACAGGTTTAACTGTAGGTTCCCTCTGCATCAAAATACAGTATATCAAAATGTCTATAAAGACCACCTATGAACAAAGGCTACCGCTACCTTTTATGTTAAATGGGTGGCCGTTATAGACATGTTTTTGTGTATACATTGTTGAATAGAACAACAAAGGCACTTGTATCAATTTAGCTTTTAAAAATGTACATACAATGTACGAATGGATAAAACAAAATCGTTATATAGCACCAAATTCAAATACAATAATCCGTTTTCGTTTACATGACTGGATGATAAATTTCGTTAAATACGAAAATGAACGATGAATTCGTACCTACAGGAGGTTAAATAAAGCATTAAAATTGATTGACTGAATATTTTTTAACGATCTTCACTTCCAGCACAAAGATAATAATAAAAATAAATATATAAATAAATATCCATATCTTTGCATATGGCAGAATCCTCGAGATATATAGACAAATCTAAAAAGAAATGACACAGTGTTCGTAAAAGGTGAACTTTCGTTGTCATTCGTGATAAGCTTAACTCATGCTCAGTACTACACTTTTTATTATGTTAAAAAATATATTAGCCTCATTCTTTAAAAAAAAAAAACTGTTTGCACTAAATTAGAATTTAAGAAAAAATGTGAGTTAACCATTCCAGATACATCAATTTATGAACGAGCAATTTCAGTGTATTTGTAGTTTCTGTTAGCTCATGAAAGAGTAAAATACAGAAAATAACGACTTTAATAAATCGATGTTTGTATTATGATTAAATTCCATTTGCGTTTGATATCTTTAGCTCCGTTTATTTTTTGAGCAAAATATATTGTCGGTATTTATTGTTCAAACCTAAACCTGTACGTGCAAAATATATCAATATTTTGAATTGTACTACTGGTATTCCATAATTATTAACTAATTTGTTGCATACACATAATAATATAACACAGATTCTATGAGTGAATGTACTATTATATTACACGCATACAAAGTATTAATAAATTATATGATCTGTCATGTAAAATAGACCCTGTTAATTAGCACATGTATATTACATGTTTAAGTAATATATCATATGAACTAATGAATTGCTACGTGTATTATTATACATACAATATATTATTTGAACTTCTAAATAGACCCTACTAATTAGTGTGTTAGGCATAAAGGTAATAATACACAATGCATCTACATACACATACTTATACGTACATACATACATACATACATACATACAGACAGACAGACAGACAGACAGACGTACAGACATACATGCATGCATACATACATACACACATACATACATACATACATACATACACATACACACACATACACACACACATACATACATACATACTTACATACACACACAGACAGACAGACATACAGAGACAGACATACAGACGTACGTAGGTACGTACGTACAGACATACATACATACAGACATACATACACACACACAAACACACACATACAAACATACATACATACATACATACATACATACATATATACATACATACATACATACAAATACATACTTACAACTGTTGAATAAACCATGTTAATGACTAGTCTATTACATACCAGTAAATCTAATATTATTATTTGAATTTTAGAAGAGAGCCTAGATATTGTTTACAAGTAAATATTATTTAACAAATTAAATAAACCATGTTAATTAATTGCATTTCTCATTCTATATCATTTGCATACTGACTAGTTGCATGTAAAACAAAATGTTATTTCTGGAGGAATATTTGTACAGCTTTTTCAAAGAACAAAAAGGTTTAAAAAATAGTATGACACAAAAATAATCAAGAAATTTTAAATAATAAAAGGAATGCTGAAACTAAAAATAAATAGAAATAAAATATAGTTTTAATGTGACCACTAAATTAAAACAGTTTATATTAAAAGTAAATTGCATAGTTATCTTGAACAAAAAATAACTTATACTATGACTGTTTTGTATTTTCACTGAAAGACGATTTTTTGGTTAATATGCATACATTTGTACACATGAAAACAATAACACGTGACTTGGATCATGATGTATAGTCCGCCATATTAAATCTGAACCGTGACGTCAGTCGTTGAAGAAGTCATATGAACAGTTATTGTCCTGCGTTTCCGAACTGACCACAGTGTTCGACGGTGTTAACGAAAGAACATTCCCCAGCATCCATTGCGAGTTTGACGTGTGCGAAAAGTCGTAAGATCTTTCTGAAGAAGACACCGATAATTCTTCCGCCGCGACTGACAGCTCGGGCGTAACACAATCGCGTTGATCGGTGGAAAACAACGCACACTCTGTAGAACTATTGTTGTTTAATATACTGTATTTTACGCTGTTTGACAGTAATGCTAGAGATGCCTTATTTGTGTTTTCATTCGAACTTCCAACAAGTTTCAAAGTTTCTCTCAACGCCCATATATAATTATGCGCTAAGCGCAATGTCTCTATTTTCGTGAGTTTCGATTCATCGGGAAAGGCTGGAAGATGCTTTCGTAACGTTTCCAAAGCCGAATTAAGATTATGCATCCTGTTTCTCTCTCTATCGTTCGCCTTCTTTCGTCTGTTTTTCTTTAATTTTATAACAACAGCCGGGCTTCTTTTTCTTGTGCGCCCTTTGACTCTTTTTCTCTTAGGATTTTCGTCATCACATTTTAAACTCCCAGAACAAGGCGATCCGAAAACACTTTCATCTTTCGCACTGTCTGACAGTTCCGAGTCGTAGACGTTGCTAGTCAGAGTAGTAGAGTCTCGTGAGACGTCATCATCGGCGTTATTTTGAAACTCTAAACAACTTTCCACGCTTGGTGACGAAAACTGATATTCCATCGTATCCGGAGTCGGGATGGACATTTTTAACACCACAATATTTGAAAAATAATTATATATATATATATTTTAAATATATATTTATTCTATCTACAAATGTCGTAGTATTGGTAGTACTTTATACAAGACAATTTCTGTAGACTAAAACCAATGTCCTCTACTGACTAAAGAAGTCGTTGTGTTGCAAGTATTTTATACCCCACAACTTCTCGTATCTATTCATTTCCTTTAACAATAGGCCACTGGCTTTGGTGTCGACGATAATGATCGATACTAGCCAGACAAATGTCGCACATGCGCACAAACGCGTGCGCGGACCGTTAGGTCTAGAACCATAGCTAAAACTATTCTTTCGTTATTGAACTTTGTGTTTAGTCCATCCCAAGAGGTTGGACGTCGCGCGCGCCAAAGCCCCGCCTTCGCGATATGGGTACTTCTAAAGCGAACGTTTATTTGTCATCATCATAATAAATTATCATAAGTAATTTGATTATGTTAAGCATAACATTCTAGAGAGTAATTTGTCAAGCGCAAATGTAACGTTGTTTAAATATAGATTGCGAGTGACAACATTGTTATTGCATTATAGTATTAGTATTTATTAATATAAATACTTTTTTAAAGTAACTTGATAATGGATAGATTATTTAGTCGATATTTAATGAGATGGTTTTTAGTTTGGGTAACTAAAATAGTATTTTAAAACAGACTAATAAAATTCAAATACTTTAGTTTTTGTTTTTGCTCAACGTTTTATGTTTTTATTATTATCATCATCATTAATACCATCATTATCATCATCATCATTATAATAATAATAATTATTATTATTATTGTTGTTGTTGTTTTTATCCTTATTGTTATTAATAATAATTTTATTGTTTCTTTTTAGATTAATTATTTTATTTATTTATTGTCATTATTATTGTTGTTGTTGCTTTATCTACGTATCTGGGTTAGATTTATTGTGTCTTCGATTTTCCATGTATGTTAGCTAAAACTTAATACAATTTGAGGCAGCTTACGTGGACCCTTAGAAATCGTAATTATGTTTTGTCAGTTTTTCACTATCGAGAGGGCGGAAACAGATTTTTTACATTTTCTGTGAAATGTTTTCAACATGCCGTGTCAAAATATTAAGGGTAAAAATTAAAACAGAAAGCACAATAGGCTAAATCCACCTACATGTCTATCTTAAACTTATGAAAAATGTTCATGATCTTTTTTAATTTTGTTTTCAAACTAAGGTCAAGGTTACAGGAACGTGAATTTCCACAATTTTTTTCTTTTTTCCTTAAGTCACATATACATGTAAAAAGCTGATCCACTTACAGAGAAAAAGATAAAGTTCACGAGACTACGTGAACAAAAATAAGTCTCTTCTCCTCCAAAGAAAATAATTAATAAACAAATAAAATAATTATTTAAAAATTAAAATATTTGTATTATTTATTTTTAAATCATAAATGAATAAATATATTTAAAACAATAATAGTACGCTGATAGATTGATCTTTATTTTACGTTTTTAATAGGTGTTTTATTATTATGTTTTAAAATATGAATTAAATTGTGACCCCGTAGTGATAAATAGGTACTAGTAAAAACTGTAGTTGGCGTAATTTAAAATACACGCATGTTATTTATGCTAACTCCATTGTTAAAACTTTAGTTATGTCATTTTTATTTCTAATATACCACTGTCTGTTTTACATGAACTTTTATTTAAAAGTTCACCTCACCTTCTCTTTATTTCATTTATTAGGTTTTTAACGCTGTTTAACCTATATTTAATATTTAGTTCGTCATTGTTGATCTATTGTATATTAATCAATCAAAATATATTATTGAATTATTTCATGCCAGAGTCAAATCATAATAAGAGCATAACACGTGTATTTTAAACTATCCAGGGCACATTAATTTTTTTATACAACTTGTGTATCAAAATAGACTTTTAGACACAAAAAGCATAATATTTCTGATACAAATATCTATTTTATTTACTGTCTCATCACTGTGTGTGAATGAATGGAAAGTACGCTATGTCAATGTGTTACCGTTACTCGTTCATCATTTCACGGTTAGATGACAATGAGCTCTTTTCATATGTGTATTTAAAGCATGTTTCTTTGTGTAAACCTGTTTTGTGAACACTGTGAAGGGCGTAACGTTAATGTGGAATATCTACATAACTAGTAGTCATCAACAAATGATCACGTTAAAACACGCCCTGTCAGCAGTTTTATTACTTCCTTTTATTCCCTGTATCGCCTCTGATTTTTTAGATTTTTTTATTCAGAAAAAAACCCCGCCTATTAATATAATGGTAGTGTTTTGTTTATTGTTTACATTGTATTAATTACTTATTAAATTACTTTTGATTTTTATATATCATAATATTTTAAACTATAATATTAAAGATTTTAACATTTTTAGTCGTTAATTCCTAATAATCTAACGTTTTTTAGTTAAATAAATTCTATTCATTTGCTGGAAACGAGCGTATTTTATTATTATACAACACATATAAACTGTAAATAAACAAAAAAATGTTTTAAATAAAACATCTAAACCGATCTAAAATAACATTTTATTACATGGACTATTTCGCGTCCACCCACATCCATCCACAGCGAAGGCTAATGAAGATAAAAAAGAAACTGGGGCTGTGTTCCTGCTCCGCGTGAGAAGGATAAAGGAGCCGGTGTGAGCAGCCGACTGGCGGTATTGTGTTCACAGTTGCGCATGCGTCACTTCTGCCAAGAGCGCGAAATTTCAAACTCGTGGAAAGTTTTCCAAGTAAGGAAACAACATTGTAAAATCTGGTTTCGCGCTGCATTTAAAGTAATTACCGGAGCATATTGCGTCAAAGGGACCACCTGAAGACAATTTCACATAATATTTAAGAGCAGTTAAGCACTTCTATTGACGATGCAAGGTACGTTCGTCGTCTGGTTCTTTGCATTTTGGCAAAACAAATGGCGCATTGAGAGCTTGGCTCATAAGAATAATAACCCCACCTGGTATTTTCAATTTGCTCAACGACTAATAAACACCCCCCTTTCATGTCTATTAAATTCTATACTTAATTGGGGGTACTTTACATGCATTAATCATGGCCTTGGCAGTTGCTCAGCGTCGCCGTTTTTTTCACCTGTCTCGAATATTGTCCCGTTATTGTCCAAGCAGCGCGTGTGTTCAGCAAAATGGCTATACGACGATAATTTTACCCCACACGCTGGCAGCAATGTTAACTGCGTATTTACAATTCATGTGGTACAAACTCTGCGATAAAAATCAACCAGTGAACGTTCATAACAGAGTCCACGTGTCGAGCCTCGTGTGTATAGTTCTCCACGGTTCTTGAGATTGTCAGAAACTGCAGCTTGAGATGTTTTGATACGAATTGCCTTGTAAGGGTGCAGCTTGGAGTGGGTCCTGCTGTTTTCCTATCAAAAAATATCCTTCTACATCTGCCTGTTACACCCCAAAGAAGGGCAATGGGGTCCCAGCTCTAAGTGACAGCTAAATCAGGAGAGCAACATACAAAGAGTATCGTGCAAAATTTGAAAAACACGTGGCAACAAATTGCATGCTTTTTTACCATTTACCACAATTCAAGCTGTGTTTAAGACAAAGTATTTTGGGTTTAAATGGATTGAAGGTGAAGGGATGAATGTAACGATTTATTTTCCAAAAACCTTCATGACGTTTTTTCTGCCCTCATTGAGCCCATATGGCATGCATGCTCGACTCCTTCGCCTACCAGGCACTGTTAATGGAAATTGAGTGCATTACCATGAAAAAAGTGCAATAACGAATGTTTTTGTTCATTCTATTCGTATAAAATTAACATCGTTTGGGGCTAACAAGACATATTTAAGCTGCATTTCCATAAGGACGAAATTAACATTTACTGCAGAAAGGTTTATTTCAGATCTGTCCTGGTGTTTATTTCTGCATGGTTCATTTCTACAAGAGAATAAATAAAAGAAATGCAAACAGAATTTTTAAATATTTAGATCGAGATTTACAAGTACCACTACTTTATTGGCAATTAATACCAGATTAGGCCATTAAGCACGTTGGTGATTTGCATGACAAAGACAGATCTGAAATAGCTGTTTTATAGTTTAAAATGCAAATGAACGACAACACCGTGATGTCACGAGTATCATCTGTTAAAATTTTGTGGAGCATGTTTATTATATTGAAATATACAAACTTTAGTATAATTTTATTACAAGTCATTATTATTTTTAAATGCATTTTCAACACATGGATTCAAACCAGTGGTCCTCTTTATGAAATGTCTAGCTCCAGATATTTAACAAGACATTTCCACAAGATGAGACCAGCAAGGGTATTTTGTGACAACTTTACTACATACATACTTCTTAAGTAAAGTTTTATTTCGACCAAAGCTGTGGACCATGAATGGTTGAGGTTTTATTGATTATGACCAGATTATTGTTATACCAACAACTTACACGTTTCCAATGTTAGCGCCAAATGTAGCACATAGATGTGCCATCATCGAGGAGGGCATTCAAACAAACTATCATCAGTCTTGAAATCTAATGTTCTGTCGAATGAATTGAAGAAAACTTCCCATATTACTAGGTGAGGTGAAAGAAATGACACCGAGCCAGCACGCTAACCAGCTAATTAGCCAGTCAATCGAGCAGACAGGATGGCAGGATGGCAGGCAGGCTGACAGGATGACAGACAGACAGACATGCAGGCATGAAGGAAAGAAGCGAACAAAATAAACATTTATTATAAGAGAGCCTTTAAAAATCATAATATTAAGAAAGAAAGAAAATATTTAGTTCATATCATAAATCTGTGGCAAACCATAGATCTAAAGGAACTTTAATGACAACACCGTGTTACATTATCAGTACGTGAGGATCCCTACGAATTAATAACATCACAATGGAACAGCAGTACTGAAATGTTTGGTCTGACAACACCTTTGGGGTAAAACCGTTATCGCACTCTCGTACCGTCATCCTCTTAACACAGACTCACTCATCGTTTACTTATAAGTTGTATTCATTCAATTCAAACATTAACCCAGCATCACCTCTTCTTTTTTCTTTTTTTGACATCAAAACTAAAGCACATTGATTTATTAATGATCCACTACTGAATGTAAAACACTTGGTTATTTTGACAAGTAGTCAAGTGTGATCCAGGATCCAGCGGGTTTTAGACCATTGCCTTTAGCTTGAGAGTCCGACGTTTTACCGCTGGACCACTGAGGCTCACTCCGAGCATAATCTAACCATTATTCTGTTATCACCCAACCTCACTCCACATCTGCACCTTCATCACCTTCACCCAACTATCATTCTGTAAAATAAAGGACTGCCTGTTTAACGAGACCCAAGCATATTGGTTAATCTGCAGCTGTTGTGAGTCATATTTAAGGTATTTACAAGTCATTGTCTTCAGAGGACACCCGCTTCCACCACATAGGCTACTATTTTCAATTATCCACAAGAGGACTTTTATATACACTTTCCCACAGACATGATGGCAAATATCACGACCTTGGTACCCCAGTCTTGGAATACTGGCTGGAACGACTATTATTCTGCCTTCACCCATAACACCTCTTTACTGATATACAGCCTGGCCGTATTCTTAAGTTTTCGTAGTATCAGAAAAGGTTATGGTGATGATGAGATAAATTTTACAGGATGAGCTAATCTTTTACTATAAATGGACATAAATATTTGTTTAACAATCCCTCAGCACACAAATGGCTATTGTAGGTGTGTGTGTGGGGGGGGGGGGATTCATACAACCATTGAATGGTAAAACGATAAATGCTCTTTCAGAAATTCTTGAAATCTAGATGATAATTGCAGTTGTGTTCGAAACTGTATTTCAGATGAAATCGTAAGGATCTATACTCATGATATATTGTTGAAACAGTGATGGTATCAACTGTGTGCGAAAGTTGTGGCATATCCCTCACCATTCACTGGTTAGAAAGACGTTTGTTTGATTAAAATACCTCTTGAAAGCTGTTATGTGGGTTCCTGTTGTTATGATTGTCGAAAGATCAGTGCAATCGTGTTCAAAACGACATCTCCGTGTAAGACGAAGCTCAGTGACTAAATACACAATAGTAAGTTCCTCCACTCATGAACCACTGTCAAAACAACGATGAAATGATTTATTGATTGACGATACCCGATAACAAGGGTCAATCAACAGCTATTAATTATCAAACGCATGGTATGTGTGACACACATTATTCTTAACATACTGATTTTATGTGCAGCTTCCCAGAGCCGGGATGAAACATATCACAGCTTTTGTTTCTTCTGATTTGATCAAGATTAAAAATCCCATACCTCGACTGACATTTGTTCTCAGAATGACGGTCATGTACTACTAGTTGGAAGAGAAATGGCTCGAGATGTCAACTGAACAGATCTGACGACCAACAGCACTTCATCTGGACGAACTACCATAGTGCTACGTTTAGCTTCCCACCCAAGAATAATAGAATACTGTTGTGAGGTATAGATAAGGCAATCGCAACGCAACGACGATAATATCATCCTTAGTCGTGTGAGGTTTACGAGATAGAAAAATACAAGTCATCATGTATGCGCGATGATTGGAGAATAAAAAAAGTTTTTCATTTAGACAGGTGGAAGCTAAATCCTATATTTCTATTTCACGTTCCAGCCAGTGGTCTACGTCCAATGGCCGTGTCTCGTGTTTTCCTGTGTGTAGGAAGGTGTATATAAAAAGACCACTTGCTATTAATCGGAGAGAGTAGCCTTCATGGTGTTAATGGGTTTCTTCTGTGAACCAAGTGTCACAAATACCGTTATATACTGGGGTGTAATTAAACAAGTCTTTCCTTAGTCCCTTATTTGACCGCTTGATATACCAAGGTTAACAGGATCATGTCCCATCAGTAATATGTATCCACCTTAGCAGGTGAATATAAAATGCCAATGAAAAAACTATTAACGTATTTAAGATATCTTTGAAAAGGATAAGTTTTAAAAGACAACCATGTACATTCTTCCGTCATCTGCTGTTGGGTAGCATTAGTTTACAAAATAAAACCCTGCCACCACATCAGCTACTCTTTTAAGAAACTGTCTCCTATTTCCCGATAGAGAGGACAATGGTTATCACAGAAATATGTTAACAACTTGTCAGTCACTAGCTAGAACGGTAAATAGCAAAATTTAGGGTCATAGCTAGCAGGTGGGAAAAGGGACAGCAGGGCCGTAGCTAGGAGGGCAAGGGAAAAGGGACAGCAGGGCCGTAGCTAGGAGGAGGGCAAGGGAAAAGGGACTGCAGGGCCGTAGCTAGGAGGAGGGCAAGGGAAAAGGGACTGCAGGGCCGTAGCTAGGAGGAGGGCAAGGGAAAAGCAGAGCCTTAGCTAGGAGGAGGGCAAGGGAAAAGCATGGCCGTAGCTAGGAGGTGGGTAAGGGGATAACAGGGTCGTAGTAAGGAGGTGGGCAAGGGGACAGCAGGGCGGTAGCTAGGAGGTGGGCAAGGGGACAGCAGGACCATAGCTAGTAGGAGGGCAAGGGTGCAGCAGGGCGGTAGCTAGGAGGTAGGTAAGGGGGCAGTTGCTCCCTTCATTTACCAATATGTTTTCGATAGAAACATTTTTTTTAGGTAAAGAGTTTTAGTCCTAGTGCCCAATCCCCACCCCCAGGAAGTATTTTGGAACTACACGTACTGTCTCTAGTTAAAATAAAAGTTAGTTATGTCTCCGGAATCGTTTTACTTTTGATCATATTGCCCATAGTTCCATCATCATTCTGCCGCCGTACCAGGTTTTGTTGTAATTAACAATAAAACCAGTACTACACACGTTTCTCTGCACTCACCAGCTGACCTGCATTGTTTACATATGTGATTAACGTTTTTCATCAAATTTATTATCTTTCTTTTTCTCTCCCCCAGACTCGTTTCTTCCTGCAGGAGAAACTCTAGCGTTAATGTTTGCTTTTGTCCTGAGAACCCATGAAGATTAATCTAAGCACGGGAGATGTAAACGAAAGTTGGTTTTCTTCTGACATCATGGTCATATTTCTCAAGTTGGGCACGTGTTATGTGGCTTCTTAATCCGGTTAGGAACAGACTAGTTATTAACTGTGGCGGGCTTTGAACAAAGAATTAAGATCATTTTTCTCTTGGTAAAAATAATGCCTTGTTCTTATCGCGATATTGTGTTTGTCTTTAGCAATGTCGTAAGAATTGTTCTGCGAGAATATGTTGCTTACGTATTTCATCACATTGAAGCCGATATTGAAATATATTACACATATATATTTCATCATACTGTTAAAATGTATTAAGTGTAATGTTGAAATATAGTATGTATCATTAAAGTGATGCTAAATTGCTTATATTAAAGTATATTTCATATGGAATATGACAAAACCATTATCATGTTCACAAACATATAATTATATATACATAATCATTATTAATTCAGTGATCATACAAGGTGTTCAAGAAAGATGATAGTTTGTGACTTGGGTAATAAGCAAAGAGTTCTTCAAAGTGACACAGTGATGATGCAAGGTGTTTGCGAAATGTGACCATATTCTGTCCCACTGTGTGCATAAATCAGTAGTTGTATGTATTTTTGTATTTATACTTCGTGTGTCAGTGTGTGTGACCACGCACCACCCCACACTCGACAGGGCACAATCACAAATTATATTAGCGATGTTACCATAAAAATAATTTGGGTCTCTCTATTATTTTCAAACATTTTTCAATATGGCCGTCATTAAAAGTTGCCATTGACAATATCTCAAGTACTAGCCAACACAGAAACACGATGTTTGTGTTCATTACTATGTTTTCATGATTTATGAAATTGAATACAATATCTTGCATGACATATAAACCATTCCAATAAACAGAAATATCAAATCATCACCTTTTCTAAAAATTCTGAAAACAAATAGCCATGTTTAATATTTGTCAGCATTATCACTATTATTAAATAAATATTTAACTTTCACAGTGTTTCTCAGTTCCAGTTATGCATCCCTAACTACAAATTGTGGATGCCTCCACCATGCTATGTGTATTGTGTATTGAAATTTATTGTACACTATATGCATTTAATTAAATTGATCCTGTTATTTAAATATGAGGTGATATATTTGAATTACACATTGAAATGTATCATCTATATATTTTATGAACTCGATCCCAGTATTGAGCCTTCAGTACCAACCAGCTGGATATATTTGTTTAATCTAGGAAGCCAGTGACACGTAAGTCATAATTACACAACTTTGAGGTCATTTAGAAACAGTTCATTAGCAATTATCCACTTTAATAAATAACGCATACATTTGAAATACCTTAGCTGGACAAGTTACCGTTACTATTTCTAAAATTAATTTACGTCCGTTAGCATATGGCGTTGGGACTTGAGATTTAAACGTACAAACTGCTTACCTAACCTTTATGATAAAAATTAGGTCGAGGTCATGTAAAATGATTAGCACACATTAACCTACATTAAGAAAAATTATTTTAACTTTCATCTATTGGGACAAATAGATACTCATTCAGTCCATTTTGTGAAGTAATGCTGTAAATAACAGTTATTTTTATATATTTTCCTTTCTACTAGGCCTAGTGGCTGTATGCAGCAAACATATAGTAAATTAAACAGGTGGATTCTATTCATTATAGAAAAAGTGAAACAAATCTCTGTCTTATATGATAAAGGTATAATGTCAAAGACGCAAAATGCAGAATAAGCATTGTTAAGGCTACCTTTTACGTGAAGTGGTTTACTGTGCTGATGACTATTCAAAAGGAAAGGAAAGAATCGTTGGTTTAACGACACCCCAATATCATTGCTTATTCAGCTGCTATTGAATGTCAGACATATTGTGTTCTGCGAGTTGTGGTCTTTAGAGGAAACCCTCATCGCCAGATAGGTACACTTTCCAACGAGCAACAAGTGATATTTATAGAATCTTTCCCACATACAGGACTGTACATTCCACGGGTTTTGATTAAATTGTTATGGACAACTGGTCGATGTACGTGAAGTTCAGATATTACAGACTAACTGTAGGGGGATGGGGATCATTGGAACAATGAACCCTAACACTTTTTATAATTGCTTGTCTTGCAATCTTACTAGTGTATCCTGTGCAGTTCGTCCTCAAAATAAAGTGACCCCCTCCCCCACCCATATAAAATCCTAGTTACACCAATGTCAAGTACACACCCATTAATCTTGGCAATATTATAATGGCAAATGT
Source organism: Symmetromphalus regularis (assembly GCA_032355785.1). Lineage (NCBI taxonomy): Eukaryota > Metazoa > Mollusca > Gastropoda > Neomphalida > Neomphalidae > Symmetromphalus > Symmetromphalus regularis. Next base: position 3,896 of record JAULBS010071448.1, on the reverse strand, counting down.
CTATGAGATGAATAGCATTAATTAAAATCGCTTTAAAAAGATCAATGGATTTCTAACTACAAATTTGCACTTCAATTATATCCATGAATGTAATGCCCATTTTTGAGGCAAACGCTAGTGGTTACTCGTTAGAATGTTGTTGTTTTTTTTTAATGTTTTTTTTTTTTTTACCTTTACTTTAGTATTTAATAGAAGACGACGGTTACCAGTCAAATTGTTCGCGACTGTCCGGCCGCATGTTTTAAACGACTAGCAAACGAAAAAAGAGGTTTCTTTATGAAAACTCACTTGTTAAATTCCGTAATAATATAAAATTGTAATATGACAATAATAATCCTTTACAACAGTATAATTCATCAAAACAAAATTTCATATTTCTAGTGAAGTAAAAACGTTCGTTTGATACCCGGATACTATAAAATGTGAAAACATTTTGTTTTCTTTCATTTTGAAATCAATGTTCATGATGATTAAAAATTTTATTAGGTGACATAAAAATGTAATAAATATGATGGTCGATAACAGAACAAACAAAAACGAACTGGTCCACCGTCTTTGATCAATAAATACAGCTAATGATTAAAATAATAATAATGTGGTTAATACAGGGAAATTCATTACCGGGATCATCCGGATCATTTAGGGATCAGGTATTTTGAAGAAAAGAAATGTTTAACGATACTCCCAGGACATTTGTTTAAACTAGTGTCAAACACATGGTCTACAGAAGAACCCTACAGCCTTCATAGGCTATTCTTTTCGACTGGAAACAAGAGGAAAGAAAAGAATTGTTGTTTCACTACATCCTAGCTCAGTGGATAATTTTCTGATTGTAGCTGAAAGGGATATTATATTTGCATCTTCGCACAATGGTGATACTAGTTCACAAAATGTGAATTAGTCATGAAATACAAAGTAAATATCATTGTTATAAAATTATGATATACCGTAAATATTTCGTACAAATATGTCAGTGTCATATAGGACATAATGTTAGAACGTTATTAAATATAATAAATATATATTCTTAGAAAGTCACTAAATGCAATAAATATATTATTTGCCATTATCTGATATAATGTTGGAAAGTTATTAAATACAGTAAATATTTCATGTAAATATTTCTATGACATATCTGTTGTAAAGTTAGAAAGTCACGAAATGCAATAAATATATCATATGCCATATCTGATATAATGTTAGAACGTTATTAAATATAGTAAACAGTTCATGTAAATATCTCAATGACATATCTGATGTAAAGTTAGAACGTCACGAAAAGCAATAAATATATAATTTGCCATTATCTGATATAATGTTAGAAAGTTATTAAATACAGTAAATATTTCATGTAAATATCTCAATGACATATCTGTTGTGAAGTTATAAAGTCACGAAATGCAATAAATATATTATATGTCATTATCTGATATAATGTTAGGACGTTATTAAATACAGTAAATATATGATATGCTAAATCTGATATAATGTTATAAAGTCACGAAATGCAATAGTATCATATGCTATATCTGATATAATGTTAGAAAGTAATTAAATATAGTAAATATCTCATGTAAATATTTCAGTGACATATTTGATATAATGTTAGAGTCATAAAATAAATATCTCGTGCAAATATGTCAGTGTCATATCTGATATGTTAGAAAGTCTGAGTAAATCTATTCATCTTACATATTGTAGAAAACGATAAAAACTAATTAACTCAACTATTATACTAAAAACGTGAGCGTATACTGTACCGCCTAGAGCGTCCGTCACGTCCGTCACGAACAGTAACCGTTAATTGTCAAATCCGTTGTTTTCACTAAATTAATGAAAGTATGAACGAGGGCAGAATAAGACACTGAGTCGGACATCGTTGAACCAAATAGATATGATGCGGTCACGTGTTTGAATCTCCAATCACAAAGCTTGTAATAACATACGATGGTAATGATAAACGAAAAGGTGTTAACAGGTTTTCAAGTCTTTCAATTTTAAACATTAATGTGTTGAATCTATTTCATGGTCATCATAATGCCTTTGTAGTCGTGGCTGATGTAGCCGTGATAACATGAAAGGACGATGTAACATAATTATATTTGATTTAAAGGAAGTGTTGCGTCTCACTGAACAAACGTCAGGTCCTTATAAAAATCGGAACAATACGTTTAGAATGTTTCTTTTAAAAAAGCAACAAAGATTCTCCGCAAAATTACAGTGTACATTTGGTCTACAAAGAAGGTGCTTTCTTTCAATGGCTATTTGAAGGTATTGTTCCGGACATTGCTGTACAGCGTTCGTTCACCCCAAAATGGACTTCACGGAACAAAGAAATTTGATTGAAATATATTTTATTGCTTTTAAGAAACAAATGGATTAGGCACATGTTTTCTAACTTACTAGGCCTTATCCATAATGTATATCATACATCATAGACGACAGTGAAGTGTTACATTTATACAATATATAATATGAACAAAAATGAATATTTATGAAAGAAAGAAAGAAAGAAAGAAAGAAAAAACAGAGAAAAACATCTGTTATCTCTGTTCAATAGAAAGTTATTTCTAGATTTGGTATATGCGAACAAAGGTGTTGATTCATTAAACAGAAGTGATATTAACACAAAATGATACACCATAATGTTTTATTGCAATAATCAACACATTATTTTCAGAATAGAACTTTATTTCACATAGGATGTTTTGCAGCGACGCAAGAGGAACATGAATGATGCAATATGTATGTGACAAGAAGGTTTACAATACACATATACAATTATAAGTTCATTTCATGATGAAATAATATACTGAATAGCAAAAGAAACACAAATTAAATTTGCAATGTTTGATTGAATAAAAGTTAACTATATTTTGATGTTGGCTGTTTTGCTTATTGGAGGTATATGTAGAGAAGTGTAAAGCATGCACAGCATGAGTTTTATGGATTTATGAAATTTTCATCTAATTTGATTAAATTGGATTTAACCAAACATTTGCGTTTCTTTTGCTGTTCATTATATATAGTTTGTGGTTTCTCAATATAGAAATACACTCATAATCAGTAATGTTTCATTTTTTTCCTATAATCAAGAGATGTATACATCCGAGTATAGCGGTAACATAATAAAGAATATGTTAGAGAAAAAAATGGGATGTGCTTAACATTTGTTGAGATGTATATTTATTATGCTGCGAAAGAAAAACAAAATGTTAATATTTCTTCACCGGCATGCCACATATAGTAAACTTCTGTTGTTCGATGGTAGGACGTCGGACTCTGAAGCTGAAGATAATGGTTCAAACCCCTTCAGAGGTTGACTCACAATAACGACGTGTCAAAATTACAAAATCTTTGACATCCAAGAGCCGATTATAAATAAATCAACGTGGTTTGTGTCATTAAAAATTACATTACGTGGAAAGTTTGTGGCAGTACCCATTATGGCACACCGTCAAATAACATATTAATAAAATATTAATAATATTATGTTATCATTTTGAATAGAGCATCTTTAAAAACACCTTAAAGCCAAGCATCCATTTTGGTTTTGAATATAACAGACTTGTAGCTTAGATGCAAAGATATGACAACATGTGATTATGATTGATAGAATTATTTCTTTTGTTGTTTGTGATGTTGTTAAAAATATGGACCAGAAAGGAAAATATTGTTTGCGTAATTACAATTCAGAAAACGGTTTAATCATAATTATGTATTCACCTGTCAAAAATGTAGAGTAAAGGTACTGACGAAATAGCACCACTATCTGCAACCAGGGCAGGGCCTGTACAGCTTGGTGGCTTTTTTTTTATTTGTGTGTGTGTGTGTGAGTGTGTGTGTGTGTGTGTGTGTGTGTGTGTGTGTGTGTGTGTGTGTGTGTGTGTGTGTGT
>JAULBS010071437.1:0-21492 GCA_032355785.1 Symmetromphalus regularis | reverse complement strand
TGTTTAAATACTATTTTTTAAATACTTTCCTATGCTTCTGAACAACAAGTATGACAGATACGCAATTGTCAGTCAATTGGTCATCCAACTGCGTATATTATAATTTATAAGGTTAAGTATTTTTAGCAAAGTACTGCGCTATTGAGCAGGCCTTTCAGTGAGGTTACGATTGACGCTAACAATCGCCATTGGTTGCATGCGCCCCCTAGCGGCCATGGTGTCGCTAATATAATTTCCATTTGTATATTATTTAAAAGTATCAATTTCTGAATGAATTAGTTAGCACATTTAGTGTTTTCTCTAGAAATTTGGAAGGACATGACACATTGGTAGACTAATCATATTGCCTTTTTTATTGGCCCATAATTGGGGACATTTTAATAATTTTCAGAATACTTCTTTTAACTGTAAAAACAAGACTGTCATAATAATGATTTAACTGTAATAAAACTTGAATTTTAATAATGTTCTGATAACAATGCATGGGGCATCAATTAATAGTTATACTTTGCAGTGTTATGAGTGTACACAACATGTATCTAAATTTATATTTAGTAAAAACACTGACGTTTCTGCACATGGAGCAACAATTAATGCTTATAAAAAAATTATTTGTAAAGGAGATCAATCAGTCAACAGTACAGGAGATGTCTTACTGAATTCCAATATATTTCCTAAAGGCTAAGCCACTATCTCACAACAGGTCCCTGGGCTGCTTGTGAAACAATTAGTTTTTACAGCTAGGATTTCCACCAGTTCAAAACAATACTGTCATGCTTCATTGCACATGTCTTATTGCCCTTTATATATTATGATAGAGATCTCATTAGATGTCAGATTCTGATTTTCTGACTGTATCATAGTTCATACACATTTGGAAAATAGTTACTGAAAAAAAGGCATATTTAATCTCAGGGCAGCATGGTGCTGACCAGGGACAAGATGGCTCTTAAACTATTATGGCGCCACAATCTAGGGAAACAACCTTGAAAAAACAAACTTATTCTTCAAAAATTTCTCTTGGTTTCCCATGCAGTAAAGTTTTGAGAATCCAAATGTATTCTGGTAACATTTGACAGAAAATGAGGCTTAGTAAAATTATATCAAGTAGGTCATATATATTTTTAAGCTGAGGAGTAGGAGATCATGTTTTTATCCATCCTATATTGATCACTTATCACATGCCTCGATGCATCTGTCAATAATTTGGGTCATTTAAAACCTGTTTGTATCTGAGCCGTTTTGCTCTTTATTCTGAGTCGTTTTACTCTAATAGAGGGTCATTTCACCCGTTTTGTAAGCCAGTTGTTTCATAGTGTCAGTAATATTTGTTCAAAAATTTTAATTTATGCATAACAATCTATTTTAAATATACATTTGACAAAACAAAAATGTCATTTCTTGTTTAATATTTTTTGTCTGAAGACAGGAGCTTTTCATTCATAACATGCTAATTTTGTAATCTGTTGTACTATCTCAAAGCAGGGTTTCTAGAAATTCAGAACAGTGATTTTCTAAATACACTAGACCTACATTATGCAGGATTTAAACAAAAATCAGTTACTCAAAATACACGTGTATGCACCCTGATTCATTGTAAGATTAGTAAAAACAAAAAAGACAATAGATCTATCAGCATACAAGTTTATTTACAAAAAATGCCGTGTGCGATCTGATTGTCTCAGACTTCGCGGATGACTGACACAGTCAGAGTAAGATTAAAAACTGAAAACCTAAAGGGTAATAATTATTACCTTCAGTATAATAGGTAATAATGGATACATTAATTACTTATAATAATTGTATTTTTAACGATAAAAGAACAGAAAAGTTTAATTTGTTTTGACCGGAAGCCATTCGATATATTATGACATCTTGTCGGAAACAAAAATCTTGGACTGCAATTTTTTTGCAAATTGTGCTTTCAAGTTATTTGATGTGTTCCAGGCTAATAATAGTCAGACTTTATTTATAGAAAAAAGCTTGTCAAGCGCTTTCCAATACTGAATGTAGCGTGTTGTATTGCAAATGAATTACGAATGCAGCGGGAAAAAACATATTTTGTCATTATTAATAGCACTTTTTTTAAATTTTGTTTTGTTGAGAAGTTTGCAATCTTTTTTCTTTTTTTTTTTGAAATTCCACTAGCTGTCAGGCAAGTGAAAAGTGATTATTTGGTATTCTAGAAACCCTGCTCAAAGAAATATTTGACTTTGAAGTATTGAAGACTGTTTTTATGGTTACTGATATAATCACAACTACTTGTTCTGTTTTCCAGTTCTGCAAATCATAAAAGAAGCTCAACAGCAGCATGGTTTACGTCATGGTGACTACCAGAGATATCGGTATGTGTACTTTAAATTTGCTAATTAATTAACATTATGATCACTACCAGAAATATCGGTATGTGTACGGTAAATTTGCAAATTAATTAACATTATGGTGACTACCAGAAATATCGGTATATGTACGGTAAATTTGCAAATTAATTTACATTATGGTGATCCCGGTATGTCAGCTGTAAATTGTGAAATTAATGATTAAGATAATGATGCAAAAATGTGACTACACAGGCAATAACTACTAGTATTTGACATATTTTAATGTTACCCATAATACTGTACAAATGAACAAACAAAACAGATTAATAAAAATAAACATTTTAGGTACTCCTATCAAGATATATTAATTCCTGTCTGGGGAAGTGCATGATTTGCTTCAATGAAAAAAGACTTGTCCTGTAGTGTACTGTAATTGATATGGATTTTCCTTTAATAGAATACTGAAATTGTTATTTTTAATGTCAAAAATGTGATGTTTTTCATTTTATATCTTATTTCCTACAATAAAAACTTCAAACTTCACATACATGTATAATGTAAAGAATTGGTTATTATTGTGTTTAAATGTAAATAATTTATATTTGTGGATAAAGAAATACAAATAATTTTTTAAAAAACATTATGAAATATATTTTAGGGGTTACTGTTCTCGGAGGATCAGGCGTATTCGAAAGTCTTTGCATTTTCCACAGGGCAGTAAATACAAAGTGCAGCCCAAGAAGATCAAGATAGAAATGTTGACTGATGCCAGGTAAAGTAGATTTCTACATCACAGGATTCATTTGCCATGCAATTGTGTAGTTTAATTTTTTTTCTTTCATAATATGACTGAAATGTTTGTTGCAATACATTATTTTTACCTTAAACTTCTTTTTTAAATATATGTTTCAAAATCTGAAAATTGGTACGTGGGGATTTTACTTAGGTGACCAATTGTTCAGTTATATAAATTATATTTGCATAACCAGTAGGTTACCAAACTGGTTACCTCTACATTGCAGACAGTTATCTAACTTTGAGCATGTACATTATACAGTCTCTATAAATAATAAAATTAATGAGCCACTCTATATAATGTTGTCCAGTGTATTGGCATACTTAAACATTTGTGTCACTGGCCTAAATAAAATTCTAGTAAGGTCTGCAGTTTTAAATTTTAAGTTTTAATTTGAGCGTCAGTTGTCCAGTGGTAGAACATCGGATTCTCAAGCTGATGACAGTGGTTAAAAAACCATTGGAGTCTGGCTCAAACTTCACGACATGTCAAAATAGCCAAATGTTTGACATCCAATAGGCGATGATTAATAAATCAATGTACTCTAGTTCACTACTAGTTGTATTGTCAAACAAACCAATTTTTTGTTTTATTTTTTATTTTTTCATTAGATTATACACTTTCAAGTTTTATTGCTTTTTTCAGAATGTTAAGTATTTATAAGAATTTCTTAGCATTGATCATCTTATTAATTATATATATCCACTGTATTGAAATATTGTTAGTAAGTAAACTGTTATCATTAATGTTATTACAGGTTTCTACACTTGCCGCTGTTCTGTGCTGAAAGAACATGGGCCTATGCAATGGAGCTGAAGTCGGAGGCGAACACCGAGCTGAGGAAGAAGTTTCACATGTTGTCCAGAATGAAGAAGGCTGTACATTATTCAGAAGAGTTGGCTGTTCTCTGTGAAAGTCCACACTGTGACGCCAAGACAAAGCTGGAATGTCAGGTCTGTACACAGTAAATAAAATGAGACAGTGGGATGTAGGTGTGTTGATTGTCACATTTATCTCCTTCAGCAGGTCCATTTAGGTTACTTCTTATTTCAGCTAGTGGTCCACAACTTATCTTGTCCCTGTTACCTGTCTGACATTTGTATTGGCCTTGTTACAATGTAATGATAATATTGGCTATGTTATCTGTGTGACATTTGTATTGGCCGTGTTAACTATATGACAGTTGCATTGGCTATGTTATCTGTGTAACAAAACTGTTGGCCATGTTACCTGTATGATAGGCTTATTTGCCATGTTACCTTTGTAACTTTTGAATTGGCCATGATGTTATCTGTGTGACAATTGAATTGGCCGTATGACAGCTGAACTGGCCATATAATACTGTATTATTAAGTAGCGGGATTTAACTTTGTCATTTCTTTACCTTAAATATAACACCTACACTTCATGACACTGGAAGTGGAACATCAAAACAACTGCCATTCAAACCTTTTGCTACGTGTACATGATACACAAAAGTATTTCACTTCATGACTTTTTGTATTATATATGGTTGCTACAGTAACAAAAAAACGTAACTAAAAAGTGCTTAAAATGTATAAAAAAATATTTTTTTTTCTCATAAAAATTTAATATTCAGTATATCTTCTTGAGATTTTATATAAAAATTTGAACTTTCATTTAATTTTCCTTTTTGTTTTACAACCCCTAGAAGAAAAGTTATCGTTAAAAATGATGGTGCCAATCTTACGTGACGTGAATTATAATAGCTGCTGAGTAAACAATGAGCTGGGGTGTCATCAAAAAAATAATTGTTTCTTATGTTTTCATAGGCATATAATTCTTGGATGAAAGGAAACTTGAATTTCATGATGGAGAAGTGGGAACTAGCAATAGAATTTTACACCAGTGCAAAGTGAGTTTTACAACGATCCAGGTTTGGAAACTAGTCATCACGACTGACTGAAAACAGATCTTAAACCTTACATAGGGAAACTAGTGTTGGATGTCAAAAAGTGGTTAGATTGTTTTTTACTTGTGTGTTCTAATATACTCAAGTTAGACTGTCTTGCAAATCAGCATCCATATTTTGTGACACCAGCTGGTTTGTTGAAAGTGGTGATGTGTCTTTTCTGGAAAAGTGCATATCAGATTACTATTGAATGTGTGAAATTAGCAATATCGGATTTAGCAATACAAATAAATGGTTTGCTAGTACGGTTTTTATGGTTTACTAGCCAGACCACCAATAGCCGATTCAATTATTATTTTATTTTTTGCTGAGGTTAAAGATAGGGCCATTAAACAGATATAAAGCAAATATTTATGATAGAATTCTAGAAATTTATTTGTTGTTACTAATTATATTGTATCTAATAGCGCTTTTTTAAACATTGCTTAGGTGCCTTTAAAACACATTACATGTTCACTTTTACTTCATTTTTGATATCCCTTATTACCAAAAATAACATGTTTGTTTTATTCTGATAAATAACACTTTAATTTTATTAAAATAAATAACACTTGAGTTTTGTTTTATTCCAATAAATAACATTTTAATATTGTTTTGCAGAACTGTGTATGAGAAGCTTGCTGGTGCTTTCACGGAAGATCTACAAGAGATGTATCTGCAGAGAGTGGAGGAGATATCGCCCAATATCCGCTACTGTGCGTACAATATTGGTGATGAGTCGGCACTGCGGGATCTGCAGAACATGAGGCTAAAGTCGGGTGAAGACCAGCTCACCTCGAAGCTAGATGTACGTTACTATGCATTATATCACTTCATTAATATACTGAACCAAAAAAGAAAGTATGCATGTTGAAATATTTCTTGTTTCATGGGGGGGGTCACAGTAATGGTCCAATGACATCAACCACATGCACAACTTAATATTTTACTGCACGAACACACAAATCCTTCTAAATTGTGTTGTTATATAATTCCCGAATTTCTGCCATGAATGTCATCTGGTTTATGAAATAAATGACTACTGATTACATGCATACTTTCTTTTTTGGTTGAGTATAGTTCAGTTGTGTGAGCCTAAGTGGTCCAGTGGAAGGACATAAGACTCAACCTGAAGACAGTGGTTCAAAGCACATTGGAGGCAGGCTCACACTTGACTACGTATCAAAATTACCAAATGTTTGTCATCCAATAGCCGATGATTAACAAATCAGTGTGTTCTAGTGGTGTCGTTAAACAAATTAAAAATAATTATAGTGCAGTGCGAGCGGGTTGTAGCTCTCAACAGATTGTGCAATAGGTTGTTGGATCATTCCCCATCAGCAGATCTTTCTTTACATGGAAAATGCCACGGACACTATTTCTCAACAGCATTTATTTTGCTATGGACATTTTCTTAATAGCAGGGCTTGGTTACCTTGGGGAGAAGGATGTAGCTCAAATGGTAGCGTGTCTGCCTGTAAACCGGTCAGTTGTTGGATCGATCCTTCTCAATGGGCCCATATGCAGTTTGGGTATTTTCTGTTCCAACCAGTGATCCACAACTAGTTCATCAAAGGCCATGGTTTGTGGAGTCCTGTCAGTGGAATGGTGTATATAAAAGACCCCTAAAAGACCCCTGGCTGCTCATCGAAAAGAGTAGCCTATGTGGCAGCAGCAGATTTCCTCTAAATACATATGTCAGAATGACCATATGATTGACATCCAATAGCCAATGATAAGACAAAAATAAATGTGCTCTAGAGACATCGTTAAATAAAACAAACTATACTTGGTTACCTTAGAAAATTGATTATATATTTCAATATTAATGTGCTTTCAGGAGCTACTCTCTCAAACACGTGAGAAGCAGGCCTCAACTCTGTCAGAGATAAGTTGGCGAGGTCGGGTGATGCCTATTAAAGTTGAAGCTGTGCGGGTATTTCTCCTCAATCTGCAGGAGAGTTCCAAGGAACTGGAGGTGACTGAAGATAATGAAGCGAAGGTCTCGATATACGAGTCACTTCTCAAACAGTGTATTGATGCCCAGCAGGCGTTACGGGATACGCTACAAGAAGATCAGGTTAGAGTTGGTCACTTTGTGTATTGTTAAAATAATATTTTCATTTACTATGGATGAACAACCCATGAAATTGCCCTTGGCAATTCTGCATCTCCGCATCACTTTTTTGTCATAAACTAAATGTTTTTTAAATTTCTAAGTGTATTTTTTTCATATTATTAAAAATAAAGTTTACTTTACATTAAAATTACTGTGGAAAATGCTGTTGATACTATTTCTCCACAGCATTTATTTTGTCATGGACATTTTCTTAATTGCATGGGTTGGATGAATGGTTGACTTGCATACAATCACAAATTTTCAATTATAACTGAATTGCAATTTTTTCTGGAAATGTATTACATGATATATGGGAGGATAACTAATGGTAATACAGTCTCAGATCAATGTTATTTTTTAAATTGTGTTGACTTTTGTCGACATCATCATTATGGGTGTTAGATTTGTTTTTAATCTGCCGTATTGAAGTGAGAAAAAAATTGTCATTTATGTTGTGTCTGTATCAACACGTCTAGAGGGTATTTTGGTTATTTTCAGAACTTTAAGGCAGCGTCCCGTGGCCAGATGATCGAGGGAAAGATTTCCAACCAGCACTACCTACACTCATACCTGACATACCTGCGACTGACCAAGACGATAGAAAGGAATTTGTTGCTAATTGATAATTTAAAGAATTATTTGCCTGGCCAGCAGGTTCCAGAAGGGCACAAGATCACAAAACCACAAGACCTTGTTAGATTATACGATATTATCATACAGGTTCGTTTCTCTTTGTAATGCACTTGTCTTTTTAACATGCCGGCTTTATGAGCTGCTTGGCACAATTGGAAATTTGTTTTGTGTGGCCCCCAGGTTCACAGCTAATCTGTTTCAGGGATTGACATAAACATTAGCTTGCAAGTAGGTTTCTTACAAGACTTTACAAGTTTGTCTCAGAAGGCAGTTTTACTTAATAAGACTAGAGTAGATTACCCTAGTGCTGGGAGCAATTGGTCCAATTTGCTTACGGCTGGCCCTGCTTTTTAATACAGTTAATTGTTCTAACAATGAAATAGTATTTTAATTCCATCATTTGCACATCAATGGCTTTGAAAGTTTAACTTGTATGAACTTTGTAGTAAAAGGATTAATAAAACTTTGTAAATTTGTATTAACCTGAACGTGCATTTATTTGAGAGTTAAATGTCCTGGTTGGAATATGGAATTTTGGGGTAAATATCAAGTAAATGATACAACCACATTGTAGCCATGTTTTTTTGTTTTGTTTACAAAAGGAACAAACTTTTTGTTACTGAATTAAAATATCATTTAATCTTATTTATTTATTCCACTAAAATATTTTATTGATTTTATTTCACTAATTGTGGGTGTTGTATTTCAGAATCTTAATGATATTCCCAGTCTACATGGTTTAGAAGAAGATCCTACTTTAACCGATGAAATAACTACCCGAGTTTTAGGATTTAAAGCATTTAGGTGAGCTTCTTTTGTCATGGTAACAATTTGTTTACTTTAAAATGCTTCACTTGAAATTCACAGTGATATTCGGCAATGTCACCGTTAAAATTGCTGTACAATTATACTATCATTGCAAAAATATACTCAACCAAAAAAAGAAAGTATGCATGTTAAAATATTTTTTGTTTCATGAAGTGGTCACAGTAATGGTCCAATGACACCAAACACGTGCTGAACTTGTGATATTACTGCAATCACACACACCTGCTCTGAAATGGTGTGCCTATTTAATTCAACAAAAATTCTGCCATGAATATTGTCTGGTTTATGAAATAAAGGACTTTTTTTTTGGTAAAGTGTAAATAAATAGTGGTTTAACAAACCTCACCCCCAGCACCTCTCGAGAGCAGAAAGACAATTTTAGAAAATGTACTTCTTCACATATCCTATTTTATCCTATTTTAAATGAATATTTTAGGTCTTTCTACATAGCTCAATCTTATGCAACAGCAAAGAAATGGACGGAGGCAATTGGTTTGTATCAACGGGTGTTGGACAATGCAAACAGGGCTCTTAAAGGATATAGGAGCTTGAAAGGACAGGGGACAGCGATTATGGTATGTTTACATCTAATTAGCCTTGCTATAACTTTCAGGTAATTGTATGCCCATCAGTGTATATATGCACCAGTAAAGTAAATGGTACGCCTCAAGGTATATCATGTATGCCCCAAGGCTTTGAGTAAAACATAAAATGTAGTTACAAATGGAAACAGTTTTTCTTAATTTCTGTGCATTGAGGCAACAAATCGGCCTCCAAAATACCCAAATTCATTTTTAGGCAGGGGACTGCCCTCCTGGACCCTCTTTCAGGGTGTTACCCCTGAACCCTGTCGGGACCTAAGCATGATTTGGATTTTAGGCTGAATACGTGCCAGCCACTTTTTCCAATTTCCATACCTGAACTTTCGTTTCCATGTTACCAGAACATTTCTGGTATTGATTTTTCTAGCATCTGTATTTTGTACAATTTAAGTATTTCAGATCGCAGTTTTTATTTAATAAAATAGTGAAAAAAACAAAAATAAAATCCAACCAAAAATGGATAATAATTTTTTTTTTATTTTCATGATGCATTAAGATAACATAAAACTAGTATTTTTAAGTCAAACATTAAAATTACTAGAATCGTGATGTGCCAGTTTTTGTTAATTATGTGATGGTATTTCAGAATGAACTGGCCAACTTGGAGAGTTTGATACAGTATGTGAATGGGTCGATGTACTCATGTCATGCATTCAGCATTCTCAAAACTGATGACGGTACAGAACAGGCTAGCTTGGCAGCAGTCAATGATAAGAAGGTAAATAGATTTAAATATATTGACATTTTCGAAACTGATGTACTCCACTGTGTACTAACATGTCTGATAGACTTCATGTTTTAGTCCATCCATTAAACTTTTCATGTGTTCTGGAAAAAGTCCATTTTTGGTATAATTTTAGTTTGACCCATATTTGGACTTACTAGGTTTTACCAGTAAAGCGGAAAAAATATATTGCACTTGAAAGTCTACATATTATGTTCATCTAAAAAGCCCACATTAATTTCCCCATATTTTCAGTAGCTTAATCCCAAAGCCTAACTCATTTTCTCTGATTTCTCAATTTTTCCTCGGACGTACTAGGTTTTTCCAGATCACGAGACTTGCTACGCCAATCAACCAACCTTATATGTTTTACTGAATCTGTTTTGTCTATGATATGTTTCTTTGACATCATCCAATATTCATGTTTTATTTCCATTTTTTGCATAGTAATCAGTTGTACTGCAGTTTGTCTTAGATTTTTTTATTTATATGTAGATTAATGTAACCTTTTAAAAAAAATACCTAGGTTCTTTTTACACAGTTTATTAAGTACAGCAGGCATGGGAATTGTACGTCCAATGGTGTATACGTGCACCAGTAAAGTTCATGGTACACCTTGAGATATATCCCATATGCTAAAGGCTTTGAGTTAAAAAGAAAAAAAATGCGTCAATGTAGGTACAAAAGGAAACAGTTTTTCTCAATTTCTTTGCTCTGAGGTAACTAATTGGCCCCCAGAATAGCCTAATTCATGTTCGGGCAGGGGACTTCACCCTCTTGGGCCCCCTATCAGGGCCTAGGTACCCCTTGGATTTGGATTTCAGGCTGAATACTCCTCAGCCATGTTTTCCATTTCCCATGTCTGGTAAAGTCAGACCTTCTCATACAGCTACCTGTCTTGAAAGATCACCTTTATTTTCTCCTAAACCAGCTAATTTAGTATAAACTAATCTGTATTAAGCAGCCACCTGTCTTTAAGAGGCCTTGTTTTGTTACTCCATTGTGTGGCTGGTTAAAACATTTCCCATGCCTGGTAAAGTCAGACCTCATACAGCTACCTGTCTTGAAAGATCACCTTTATTTTCTCCTAAACCATCTAATTTAGTATAAACTAATCTGTATTAAGCAGCCACCTGTCTTTAAGAGGCCTTGTTTTGTTACCCCTTTGTTTGGCTGGTTAAAACAGGTTTAGCTGTGGTATATTTTAAATGTTATTTAAGTAGGAATTTGTTAAGAGTGAGTCAAGCTGATGACAGTTGTTCAGAAGCAATTGAAGGCTAGCTCATACTAGACTACGTGTCAAAATTACCAAATGTTTGACATCCAGTAGCTGATAATTAATAAATCAATGTGTTCTAGTGGTGTTAAAAAAATAAAAATAAGAGTTGACTTTTCAAAAGTCTACATTCCTGTTATTTATTGGTTGTTTTTGTTTTTATTTCCAGCCTCTCTCGGAGCGTTTGGACCAGTATGTTGAAGATAAATCTCTTACTAGCAAGAAACCAAATTTGACGCCATTTCCACCAGATTTTCAACCAATACCTTGTCGCCCATTATATTTCGACTTGGCTTTGAATCATTTAGACTTCCCAATCCTGGATGAAAAGATTGAACAGAAGAAAGCA
The DNA here is from genome assembly GCA_032355785.1 of Symmetromphalus regularis. Classification (NCBI taxonomy): domain Eukaryota; kingdom Metazoa; phylum Mollusca; class Gastropoda; order Neomphalida; family Neomphalidae; genus Symmetromphalus; species Symmetromphalus regularis. The sequence goes on along the minus strand of JAULBS010071437.1, from coordinate 9,932 downwards.
GGGGGAGGCCTTACCGGTTTTGTTAAGGGATGGTTGTCATGGGGTGGGAAAAAATAAATGGTTTTTTTTTTCAAATCAAAAGAATGTGTCTTACGTTTGGTTGATCCCTTTGAAAGGGGTGAAATAACATTTCGTAAAATGTATAATCGTTGTCAGAGGTTGTTGGGGTGTAAGCATGTTTTGTTGGTATGGATGTGGTTTTCTTTGAACTAGACAGATAATGTAATATAAGGAATTGTTTCATTCAAAAAAAAATTCATTTAGAATACTACTGGCAAATATTATTTGCACATCTTCCAGGGTTAAGCCTCAGAAGAATTTAATTTTAGCCAATTTTCAGATGTTTGTAGTATCTCTCTGAAGTATTTTAGTAAATTGACTAATTTAAACCAAATTTGATAGATGCTTTATTTTGTAGCCAATTGGTATAAAAATGAGCAATAGAAGTTATTCGCATGACATTTTTGTGTTGTTTTTCTTTGCAACCATATTAGAGATATTCAATACTCACTAGTTTTCTTAACAAAACTAGCCAATTTTAATTTTATTTTATACATCGTATATGTGTTTGAACTTTTTAATGACGTTGTTCATAAAACTTTTACTATTCTCATCTGATTTATTAGTTCCAGGTTTCAACTCAAAACAAGAAAACATGGATAGAAAGTTTGTTTTATTTCATAAAGTTCCTGAACACGGAAACTGGTATATGTGACCTGCTCTGGCAAAAGGAAGCTGTTTATGCAATTTTGTGAAATTTATTTATTTGCATTCCATGGATGTCATTTGAAAGAGCTTTTCAAAACTGCATTCCATTTTAAAATAGACCCATTAATGGCTGAGATATGAGGCTTTGAAATGCTGGAAGTGTCAGAAAATACAGTGTAGAAAAAGTCTGGTAAAAGTCCATGGAGGTCTATTTCAAAACTACTTAGCAACCATCTACATTAGAACAGAAATTAATTTTAGTTTTTGTGTTCGTATGTGTCTCACCCCTAATAGACTATGTTTATTTTTTGTGCTGGAGGGGGGGTGGGGGTCATTAAACAAACAAACAAAAATGGTATGTGTCCTCAAAGTAACATTAAAAATCCACTCTAGCAAGTTTATCGCGATTTTGGTGATTTATTTCGGGAGTTTTTCACCAGGTGTATCTTTAAGAACACCCTCAGTCATCTTTATGGTTGTAGTTTTATTGATATGAATGTTGCCGCAGGAGAGTTACTTGAAAAAGAAGTAATTCTATAAAAATTACATCTAACATCAAGTTCCCCTCCTGCATAATTAGTCTTTGCGACTTCCACCTCCTTTCACCAGAGCAGGTCATATGTATCTCCAGTATGGCAATGAAAGGGAGGTAACATATTCTGTTTATAACCTCTTGTTTGGTATGGAGAGAGTTATGTTTATCATGCATTTTCTAGTCTTTTTTTTTTATAGTTTTATTTTTTTAATGTTGTCTTTTCTTTGTTACTTCAGCGAAGATGTTATGTTAGAGCAAATATCTGTAATTTCTATCCTTTCAGTTAAGATAATAGAATTCTTCAGTGATCTTGGATGAATGGTTGAAATTGTTTATTTATTTTTTGTTATTTTCTTTTAAAGATATTTAGATGTGTTTGTTATGACAGAACTGATAGTGATCAGTAATCGTCAAGGTGCTATTAACAAATTGCTATAGAAAGAGGTCTTGTAGTTCAGATATAAATGTAGTTAAGAGTTCTGCATTAATTTGGAATTACACATTTAGTTGTCCGGTTTTATCAGTTTTTATAGGTTGTCTGCAGTAGTCTTGTCACCCCTAAAGGATCAGCATTAAAAAGGTTTTGATTGGCAACCCTCAATCTGTTTCGGTACAAACTTAATTTAGGTTATCTAGACTCAGCCAAATATTCTGCTCAGTGGTTATTTACAGTTTGCTAGACTACACTGACAGCAACAGCATTCGCAGATTGACCATATGCAGGGGTGAAATTTCACCATGACATTGAGGCATTTGCCGTGCTGCCCTGAACCTTTGCCACAATGCTCTTTCAATTTCACTTCTAATGAAGGGTGGAAGGCAAACATTGCTGTTTCTTTTTTCCCACTTGCCTTATAGGAAACTCACATTTGCTGTTGTTCCTAGGATGTGTCATCAAAATTGCCTTAGTGCCCTCATGATTCCTAGGAATCCAAGACTAATCAATGTCCCACCCAAAACACAGAAGTTTGACCCCTGCATATGTAAACATTTTGCTCTGTTTAGGCAGTATGGAAATTTTGTACCCCATATGTGGATTTGTTTTTGCTCACACAGCACATTGTCATTGACTGTCAGAAAATGTGAATGCCCAGTTCATAAATACATTGTTTCTTCCTCCATCTCATTGTTCAAGGTTCACAATCACTGCCAGATTTGATATGTAGACGATCGGACCACACATTCCTATTAATTAATATTACTAATTGTGCCATTTGTTTTTCGAGCACAGTGAGGTAGTTATCTCCCCTTTCATCAGTCATATGATGTACATGGTCTGTTTAATTATTCTGCAAATAAAAGTTTTAAACATTTAATATAAAATCTAGATTGAATCAGTACAATCTTGTGGGGTGATCACCTTTGTTTTAAATAGTCAAAATAGTCTTTATTTCTTTTCTTTTTTTTTTTACTTTTTTATTTTTTATTTATAGATAATGTACTCAAAACAATTTTTCCCAAAGGAAGATATGTAAGCACATGTAACTGAATGTCACTTAAAATTGCAAACACAAATTATTTTTTTTCGTTTTGTTGTAAATATAAGAAGTTGTTATAAATTATTTTTGTTGAAAACTGTTTTTAAAATGTCCAGCTAAAATAAGTATCTTATTTTATGTTTCCCCATTTTAAAACATTTCTGATTTATCAATTATCTGTTGTATTCTTGTGTATGAATTATGCATCATTATGTATCAAAATACAAATCCAGTGAATGTTTCATATAATAATACAGAATTATTTTTTTAATTACGGCTTCTAGCAATTTGTACTTTTGATGCTGATAGTCTTATCATTTCTTCAAATCATTTGTTTCATATCTTGATTTCTTCTTTACTAAAATACCATGTACCTCAAAATTTAAAAGCCCATAGTGAATATCATACTTTCCTTTTCTGTTCTATAGCTTTAAACTGCTGCCCATTTCTTTTGCAGCACTTAGTAAGTTTTTATTTAATTTCAGAATTGTAACCATGGTGGTAGCAGCGATATTTAAGAAGAAAAAAAATTAAGGTCACACATTTCTTTATTTTTTGGATTACAGATTTTTAAACCGAGATTCCCAAGCTGGAGAATAAAATAAAAATACCATTTTTGATAGAGTGGTTCTTTTTCCACACATTATTATGATAGTGACACATTTGTCAAACTTTAAAACAAAAAACCACTAGTATTTGACAACAAAAAAAAAAAAATATATATATATGTATCTCCACCATACTTATAAAATTCTTTTGAGAGCTTCCATGGTCTAATGGTAGAATATTGGACTCTCAAGCTGGTGACAGTGGTTCAAAACCTGTTGGAGGCTGGCTCACACTTGACTACATGTTAGAATAACCAATGTTTGACATTCAATAGCCAATGATTAATAAATCAATGTGCTTGAGTGGTATCATTAAATAAAACCAATCTAAATTAAAAGATCCTTTTTTTTTCCTTTTAGTTTTTTAATTTGATCCTGCTAATAGCACTTGTTGTAACATGATTTGTGAAAAAATTCAGATAAAAAAAAAAGGACAATCAATTTTCCGTTTCTGCTAAAATGCTTATTGGCTGATCTGTAATACAAAAAATATTAAATGTTTGGCCTAACAGTAAGCACATAACCATGATTGTGATAACATTATGGTAATTATTAAATAATGGAATATTCATTTGAATAAATTGATTTTGACATTGTCCAGCAATTTATGTTCTTTTTACTTAATTTATTAAGGGTGTATATATCTACAGTTGGTAGATTTCATTGTGGGTTTAGTTCTACCAGCTGAATGTCTACATAATGTTGATTGTATCAGGAGTTTGTATGATGTATTAGTATCTGTGGATTCCAGTGTTCACCATTCTAGCCAATTTTCTACAACTTATTGCAACATGTCTCTACATTTGGGTTATTTCTCATTCCAGCCAGTGATCTATAGCTGGTCTAACAGATTGTGACGTGTTGAAAAAGTGCATTTTATGGTAGCAGGTTTTCTTTGAAGACAACCAGCTTTGGTGACATAGTGGTTAAGCTGTCAGACTCACAGCTGGTAGGTACTGGGATCAAATCTCAGTCGAGGCATTGGATTTTTAATCTCCATATGAGCTCCAACCCAGAGTGCTCTGCAAAGACTCAATGGGTAAGAGTGAGCCACTTAAACAGATCAGTGGTCTATAACTGGTCTATTGAAGGCCATGGTATTTGCTGTCCTGTCTGGGAAATTGTATATAAAAGAACCCTAGCTGGTAATTGGAAACAGTAGTCTATGTGACAGTAGCGGGTTTCCTCTAAAGACCGTGAGTCATAGAATACCATATATCCTACACCTAATAGCCACTGAATAAAATGTCTTTAAACAATCATTTCCTTTTTATATTCCAATAACATCCATATAATGCTTTATATGAATAAAAGTATTTGTGAGCCTTTATGGTCCAGCGGAAGAATGTCCGACTCTCAAGCTGATAACAGTGGTTCAAAACCTGCTGGAGGCTGGCTCACACTTGTCAAAATAACCATGTTTGACATCCAATAGCCAATGATTAATAAATCAATGTGCTCTACTGGTGTTAAACCCCCCCAAAAAAAACTGAAGTTTTAAATAGAAAACAAAACATTGCACAGAAATAAATATGGCTTTATTTTTTGTGATCAACCATCTAACACTTAGTCGTATGCAGAACTATTGCACCGACCAAACTGACAACTACTTGACAAGTCTCAGTTTGCTAATTGACAATCTGCTGCTTTCTACGCTGTACTTTACAATTAAAATAGAATATTAATTTCATTCATTATGTACAATTACTACAATACATTAGTAGCGGGAATAATGATTATGAGGCAAACTCTCTTTAAGAAAGAATGGACTGACTATGAATCTAAAACACAAAAACAGGTATTAATAAAATAGAAAAATCTAACCGTGTGCTCTATGATGTCAATATTACGACCTTCACGCACTGATATTTTGTACAATTATTCATGGAAATACCCGTGGGGAATTTACAATTTGTTAATTTATAAACAATATTCATCACAATAATTAAAGGATACAGATAAATACAATCATAGTATATCCCTGAAACAAAATGGAGTAAGTTCACATAATTATCATTGGCAGGATGTATACTGATGCCACAGTATGGCAGGATGATGTTTTATCTACCAAAATATGGCATTATCCCTGGCAATATGGCAGGATTTACTACAATATGACAGGGTGATAGTTTTATTTCTGCCACAATATGGCAGGATTTACTACCACAATACGACAGGGTGATAGTTTTATTTCTGCCACAATATGGCAGGATTTACTACCACAATATGGCAGGGTGATGTTTTATTTCTGCCACAATATGGCAGGGTGATGTTTTATTTCTGCCACAATATGGCAGGATTTACTACCACAATATGGCAGGATTTACTACCACAATATGGCAGGATTTACTACCACAATATGGCCGTGTGATGTTTGATCCCAACCACAATATGGCAAAATGAGACTTTATCCCTGATACAATATGGCTAGATTTGCTGCCTAAATAAGGCAGGATAAGATTTTATCCCTGCCACAATATGATAGGATTATGTCAACAGTTGTTTTGAGTATGGTTGAATGTTAACTGCTGCCATAGTAAATGGTCATCTCTGCCACAATGCATAAACTTGTATAAATGTTAGGGCGGAAAATTAAACAAAAATTATACTGGTTAATGAATGTATCATTACTTTAACTTAATTTTTTTTTTTAAATCTAGACCTGTAATAAAATATGCTTTGGATATTATATGTAGTTAGATTTTTTGCATCCATGTTACATTGTACATACAATTTTTTCCTTAAGACTAGTCTTTACATTAGGGGTCATCCATAAAGTACTTCACATACATTTTGGTCAGTTTTGGTAACCTCCAACCCCATTGTAATCCTTTGTAAAGCTGAAATTTTAAACAGTGTAAAGCTGAAATGTCATACTTTGTTATGCACTGTCAAGCTTAGTTATGCACTGTCAAGCTTAGTTATGCACTGTCAAGCTTAGTTATGCACTGTCAAGCTTAGTTATGAACTGTCAAGCTTAGTTATGCACTGTCAAGCTTAGTTATGCACTGTCAAGCTTAGTTATGCACTGTCAAGGTGTCTGTGGGAAGCACATATAAAAGATCCTTTGACACACATTTAAAAGAGTAGTCTATGTGGCAGTAGCAGGTTTTATCTCAAGACCATGAGTTGCAAACAGTGAATGTCTAACCCCTATTAGCCAATAAATAAACAATGTGCTGATGTGTCATTAATCCTTTCTTACTTGGCCACAGAACCTACCCTCCCCATTAAACATGACAGGGGCAGGATCTAGCTCAAACGGTAGCGTGTCTGCTTGTGAACCGGTCGGTTGTCGGATCGATCCTTCTCAGTGGACCCATTTGCAGTTAGGGCCATTTTCCGTTCCAACCAGTGGTCCACAACTGGTTATCAAAGGTCGTTGTATGTGCTGTTCTGTCTGTGGGATGGTGCATATAAAAGATCCCTTGCTGCTTATCGGAAGGAGTAGCCTATGTGGCGGCAGAGAGTTTCTGCTAAAGATATATGTCAAAATGACCATATGTATGACGTCCAATAGCCGATGATAAAAATCAATGTGCTCTAGAGGCGTCGTTAAATAAAACAAACTTTACTGAACATGACATACTTTATGAATAACCCCTTAGGTATCACCCAGTTTTTATATCTTCAATGAAGTTTATCTGTTACAACTTTGGGAAAATATACTAAAATATATATATATATATACCTATATATATACCAATATATATAAATGACTTGATAAAATCCTCAAAAGACCATGCACATTTGTATTTTAGGAAGTATTAAAAAATATCCACAAAAATATCACAATATTAAATGCTAACAAAAGAAATCACAAAAATAAGGGGTACTTATAAATACAAGCCAATATGTTATATAATCGTACAACAATCACACTGTGATAAAATCACAGGCTCACACTAACTAAATGACTGAAAATTAAAAATCTTTAAAAATTACATATCTTAACACATGATCTTAAATTTTTTGTTTTGAAACTTTTTCTTATTTCTTGTAAATAATTAACATGATTTAAAATAAATATTTTTTAAAAATATTATAATGAATTTATAACACAAAGAATTTAAAGTATTTATAAAATTGAACAGTGACTTGCTATCTAAATGTCATATTTTGTTGTTTGATCAGACTCAAATACTTAATAGTTAATATGAACAAAATCTACAGAAATAACTAGGAGGGGGGGGATGAGGACGGGGGGGGGGCTGTAATGAAATTTCCAGTTATGTCATAAAAATGAATGTTACATAATGAACTAATTTTTTAAATTAAACATATTACAATTATTGGAAAGAAGATTTTAAAAACAAACATTCAAATAAATAATTGTAAAAATTTAAAAAGAACTTTTATCTTATATTTAAAACACTGGACTTACATCCATAACACGGAATATATATTTATGCATACATTTTCTTTATTAAATGTAATAAGCTCATTAAATCCTCATTCAAGTTATAATTGGCAAAATATTAACACATAACCATGCTTTTTCTCACACTAATTTAATAAAAGTTTATCAACAACAAAAATTATTTTACTATCCTAAATCACTGAAATACAGACCTACAATTGAAAAAGGCTATTTTAAAAATATACATTACAGATTACTTGACTGTGTAACAGGGTTGTCGAGAGTGATGGTTTGTAGATTTAAAATACAAATGGATTATTAAACTTTATCCAGTTCCTTACAGTTCCATAATTCAAACCAATAATATATATGATGAAAAACCTGCTTAGAAAAGGGTTTGCATTAAATGTCACACAATATTTCGCCATTCAAACAGACAACTACAATACAAATTCCATAAGCGAATATGATCTTGATGGTAGTATAATAAAGATAGCTACCAGCATCAATGGACATATATTAATTTAAAACACCCTGAGGAATTTCTAGTGTAGTTATAAAGCACTATAAATTATGCTAATTCGTAAATTTAGAATTACTATAGTAGGACAACAAATATTTTACTCAAAAGCAATTTGAATATACATGTTGACATTTGCATACCATAACAGATGAACCAAAACAAAATGGCTTAGAACAATGACCAAACCATATTTTAATATAGTCATTTCTAAGATTAGAAAAACCTAACTCAATAATTATTGCTCCACAATTTCCTAATATCATCTAAATGATGATACAAAGGTCTTTTTAAATAACAATATGAAGTCCATTCTGAACTCACACATACAATACAAATATGATAAAAACACACATGCCCTCCTTGGAACACATTCCAACGCAGCATAGACAGCACTTGCAGAGTTATCTCCATTGCAAACCATAGCATTACTTCAAACCTGTTTGTGTATATAACTTTTAAACAAATAAAGTAATAAACTTAACTATAGTACACACTTATACTTCAAAGTTTTATTTTAAAGATTAAACGCATATCAATGCATAATACATGTAATTGTAAAGACCAAATATCTCAAAAAGATACTGTATAAAAAATATTTTTCAGATATACTGATAACATACTTGTTTAAATCTTTGTAAAGAACTAGTATGTTTTATTAACTGATAATATACATATTTAGATTATCTTTTCCCATCATGTTACATGTAACTATCAATTATCAATTCACAAATATGTGTAAATGAAAGGGATTTTTACTTCAATCTGAAATAGACCAATCATACTGATTTCAAATATTCTAAGGAGAGTAACTCTTGTTAGAAAAATGTGAAAGTGCTAAAAACTGGATCCCATATAAACCGGCCTTAATCTGGGTATAGAGATTATCTGGTTTTGCCTGTTTCCACTGCATAAAAACAGCTTTTCATTTTTAATGTACAAGCAGGTGTAAAAATATGAAAAGTAGCGTGAAGGTTAAAAATTATTTTAAGATTACATAAAATATAAACAGGCATTAGCTATGGTCTGCAATGATGACACACATTCACAACAAACAGCACTTTCATTTATGACAAAATACAAAATAATACACAGCAGACATACTGCAACACAACAGCAGTCCAATCATTTCCAACTGAGTCATTTGGGTATAAATATACAATCACAGTTTGTGTTAAATACTGTAAATCACGAAATTAACGTGTCTAAATTATTCCGACTGACGGTGATCAGACTAAAATTAAATGTGACACGAAATTAATGTGAGTGGCCTCCCTTTGATATAGTACTTTTCGAACAACATGTTTTTGTAGCAGCTAACTTGTAATACAATTCTCTAAAATTGAGACCACAACCATTTTTGTTGAGGTCACCACACATAATTGGGAGCACTCAAATGTGTCAGAAATGATTATTGGTTAATTGCCTACTGACAAAAGTGAACACATAATATGCAAGGCTATGATCGCATTTGTCAGTAGCTTGTTGGACTAGTGGTTAAGTAAAAACCTTTAATCAAACTTTCATTATATACTCATGTCATGAGGTGGGTCTTGTTAGTTTTATTGGATTTTAATCAAATATGATGGATGGTTGTTGCATACTGGTACAGTTGTTTAGGCAGTTCTGGATCTTGGGTAGTTCCAGATCAAAATGCTTTTTCAGCTTGTATACATGTCGAATAAATAACCGATCGAAAACGTTATTATATTTTTATTGCAGT
>JAULBS010071436.1:0-36868 GCA_032355785.1 Symmetromphalus regularis | reverse complement strand
CTCTCTCTCTCTCTCTCTCTCTCTCTCTCTCTCTCTCTCTCTCTCTCTCTCTCTCTCTCTCTCTCTCTCTCTCAGCTTTTAATTAGACATTGTGAAAAACCACTTATTGAGGTTTCAGAACCTATATCTGTGCCTTCAGTATATTAACGATTTATTTTACCCTTTACCAGTTTTAGACCGTAACCTCAGCATACATGTAACGTCTAGCAGAAAACCTGACTATAACATTACTTACCTTTTAACTTTTAGATAATTGAAACACAGGTCTGTTAAAACTGTGCAATCGATTATTCACCAGGAGTTATGTTTTAAAAAGGGTTATTCAAACTGAAATAGGATACTTAAATTTTTGTATGGCATCTTTCAGGATTATTTGTACAAAATCCAATTTCTTCTCTGAAAGCGAGTCACTGTAACATATTTGTATTTACAGGTATTTAATTTACAAAATCAATCTAGATTTAATTCTTTATTAAAGTTTTCACGTTTTTTATTTATATTTTGTTTTGGGGGGGGGGGATTATTGATGACGGTATTTTAAAAAGATTCATTTTTCAAAATATTTTTTCACTTGAATTGTTGTGCTGTGCATTATTGATTTTCATATTTTTTTTTTTTTTTAAATTCTAATTTTTATTTAATGTGCTCTTTTTTATGTTTCTTTGTAGTACGGCACCAAATTCAACACCCCGGACGCCAAACTTAACTCCAAAAACTCCAAGCATGAGCCGCACTCCCGACTCCATAGAGAGCGGACACTCATATCTTTCCATGACTGGTAGTCATAACAACCCATACTTCCGTATTCCAGATAAGCTGCTTATAGTGAAACCAATGGAAGGTTCGTATTGTCGTCTTTTCTTTTTTTCATACTTTATTTTAGCAAATTCAAATGACAAAAACATTTTTGCATCTTTTTGATATTGAATTTTAAAAAAAGCCGAAATCTTGACGTCATAAGTGAATTTTGAACAAGAAATATGATTATATATTTTGGAGGGACATATGATGTTAAATATCATTTGTGTAGTGGAACGTGATGTAGCTCAAGCGTTAGCGTGTCCACCTGTGAAGATATCTATCATCAGAATGATCCTTCTCAGTAGACCCATTTGCAGTTTGGGCCGTTTTCCATTCCAACCAGTGGTCCACAACTGGTTCATCAAAGGCCGTGGTATGTGCTCTCCTGCTTATGGGACAGTGCATGTAAAAGACTCCAGAAAGAGTAGCCTATGTGGCAGCAAAGGGTTTCCTTTAAAGAAATATGCCATAATGACCATATGTTTGACATCCGATAGCCGATGATAAGATAAAAATCAGTGTGCTCTAGAGGTGTCGTTAAATAAAACAGACTTTACTTGTCTAATTGATAAAGCAGCAAGGGATCTTTTGCATGCACTATCTCACTGACAGTACAGCTCAAACCATGGCTTTAATAAACCAGTTGTGGACCACTTGTTGGTACAGTCTGTATACACCTATCTGTACCTATTGAACCTTGACAAGCACTCACTGGGTTGAACTTGAGATTTGATCCCAGTACCAACCTGTCTCAAATCTAGTGCCATAACCAGCACACTATCTGGGTGAATACAACATATTGGACCACTGGTCAGTGTAAGTGGTGTACATTCTGAGTTGCAGTCGACATCGATATTAAAAATCCATCCCTTATAAGAGGTTTGATCCCAGTACCTACCAGACTCAAGTCCAGTGATGTAACCACTACGCAATCGCAGTCCTCGAAATTCAAATCATCTTGCGACGGCAATTTAGTTCAAATAATAACAAACAAAGTAAATACCTGATAATGATAAAAATGCAGTTGCAGATAAATTTTGTAACAGCGTTTTACGATGATGCTGGGGAGCGGGATGTAGCTCAAATGTTAGAGTGTCCACCTATTAACCCATCGGTCATGGGATCGATCCTTCTCTGTGGTCTCATTTGCAGTATGGGCTATTTTCCGTTCCAACCAGTGGTCCACAACTGGTTTATCAAACTGGTATGTGCTGTCCTGTCTATGGGATGGTGCATATATAAAAGACCCCATGCTGTTTATCGAAAAGAGTAGCCAGTGTGGCGGCAGTGGATTTCCTCTAAAGAATGACCATATGATTGACATCCAATAGCCGCTGATAAGATAAAAATCAATGTGCTCTAGAGGCGTCGTTAAATAAAACAAACTTTACGATGACACTGCTTATTGCCGCCAGAGATTTTGAGAGTATGGGCCGGTATAACATAGTATATTTTTTTATGTTGTAGGTTCTTTAACACTGAAGCAGTGGCAGCAGCTAGCAACACCAAACCTTGAGGGTATTTTTGAGGAGAGGCCAGGTGTACAGATAAAGGGAGAGCGTAAACTGGATCTGGAAGAAGAGGTGTACAGACTGAGTGATTTTGAAGAAGATGGTATGTTATTTATTTGCAGTCATTTACTATGGTTCATTAACAGGCAATATACTTTTCTGCGAATTCCACAAAAAGAGGGAGGGGGAATTAAAAGTAATTTAAAAAATAAAATAAAAACCAGGCATTGTATTTTTACACAAATTCGCAGAATTCAGTGAAAATAAAATAAAATAAAAACAGGAAAAAAATCCCTTGTTTTTTAATATGTTCTCTGCATGTTGTGTCAGTGCATCAGCTTTGCTTTCGACCCGTCTTAGTGGACCCTTTTCTGTTTGGACTATTTTCCATTCCAACCAGTGATCCACAACTGGTTCATCAAAGACCGTGGTATGTGTTGTTCTGTCTGGGAGGGTGCATATAAAAGACCCTTGCTGCTTATTGGAAAGAGTAGCCTATGTGGCAGCAGAGAGTTTCCTCTAAATGTCAGAATGACCATGTGATTGACATCCAATAGCCATGATAGATAAAAATCAATCAATGTGCTCTAGAGGCCTCGTTAAATAAAACAAACTTTTCTTTACGTAACAATTTCACTGGTCCCAAACATTCTCATTGGATTTTACATGAAGCACAAAACCTAGTCTTGTTAGGAATTTTGCCCTGAATGCAACAAAGGCTATGGGAGAGGAAGTGGAAGTGTGTGGTAGCTTCCGCACATGCACAGTCGTCATCTATGCATTGTGCATGGTCGTGTGAAACCTCTTCTCCTTCCCATAGAGTGGTCCTAAATTCACTAGTTACAACTGATTTATCAAAGGCCATAGTATGTGCTGTCCTGTTTGTGGGATGGTGCATATAAAAGATCCCTTGCTGCTTATCGGAAGGAGTATCCTATGTGGCAGCAGCGGATTTCCTCTAAAAGACAAATGTCAGAATGACCATATGTATGATGACGTCCAATTGCCAATGATAAGATAAAAATCAATGTGCTTTAGAGGTGTCGTTAAATAAAACAAACTTTAATTTTCCAATAGCCCATGATAAGATAAAAATCAATGTGCTCTAGAGGTGTCGTTAAATAAAACAAACTTTACTTTACTTTCATTAGTGTGGCAGTAGCAGTTTTCATCTATTCTACTAACATTAACCTCTTTCCTGAACATTCAGCACAGGAAGCTGGGTATTGTGCCCGGGACAGTGTGCTTGAATCTTAATTATATATAAACACAAAAATAAGTAACCAACTGATAAATTATTTGTTTTCCCTTGTAGATGAAATTCCTCATGAACCTGAAGTTCCAAGTCGACGTTACGATGAAAGTCCCTCGGTGTTCACATTTACCAACTCGACTGTTCGTAACCCAGTGGAATACTTCCCAGCGTCATCTCCGTCCAGGTGAGTGATTTTACAGGTGTCTGTACAGAACATTTAGCAGGTGGAACCCATGACTTATAACATATCCTCTGTCGTCAAGGAAATGGGAATAATATATTGAAGAAAAACAATTAGAGTTATTTTACAGGTGTCTGTACAGAACATTTAGCAGGTGGAGCCCATGACTTATAACATAACCTCTGTCCTCAAGGTGTCTGCCTGTGAACTGGTCGGTCGTTGGGCTATTTTCCATTACAACCAGTGGTCCACAACTGATTTATCAAAGGCTGTGGTATGTGCTGTCCTGTCTGTGGAACTGTGCATATAAAAGATCCCTTGCTCCTTATCGGAAGGAGTAGCCTATGTGGCGTTAGCGGGTTTCCTCTAAATACATGTGTTAGAATGACCATGTGATTGACGTCCAATAGCTGCTGATGAGATAAAAATCAATGTGCTCTAGAGGCGTCGTTAAATAAAACAAACTTTACTGTCCTCAAGGAAATGGGAATAATATATTGAAGAAAAACAATTCGAGTGTGGGAAATCACTCCTCTCCAATCTCACTCTACATAGGTGCCTATGGTGAATTTTTAAGATCTGCCTTTTGTTAATCATTGGATGGCAAACTGTTGGTAATGGCCTGTATAAGCAAGGGTTTCATTTCTTAGCGAAATCACTGATTTCTGTGAAAATTGAATTTCCACTTCAGCAAAAAAACATTCTGTCTACAAGAAAAGAAAAAAGATTTGACCTTGTGCGAAAACTCGAGCTGAGATACCCTTTTTACTGGTTCACGTGTGTGAACTTCTCACTTTCTAGTAGTCCAGTTTACAAAAAGATTTTGGGATGGGGGCGGGGGTGTCATGCCCCAGATGTCCCTAGTTTTTAAGGGATTTTTCATTGGGACCCCTGATAAGGTTTTTCCAGAATGTGTTTTACAGGCATAATAAAAAAGATAGGAATATATTTACTGAATGAGTGACATATCATTTTATTAAAATAACACTGAAAATGTTTTTCTTTTTCAGTGTTGTGGGAGTTTCAGGATTAGCCGCATCACCAATGTCATCGGCATCAACAACTGTGACAACAGCAAGACCTAGAAGACATATTTCCTCGTTACTGGGCGGCAACACCTCTACGTACACAATGTCACTTGGTCTGGCAGCCATCTTGAATGAACGCAATAATGGGATGCCTACAGCAGCCGTGGGTGCACTGCGCAACAATCACTCCTTGCCCACAAAACTAGAGACGGTCGTCATGAGTACACACGAATCGTCAGCACCGCATTCCATCACCGGCATTGTGTCAACATCGGCACCACAACCAACTAAAGATTCTCCCGTTTCTCAGACGTCCAGTTCGGCGTCTACACCAACAGAGGGCAGCGGTCTTCTAGACAAGTTAAAAAATACTGGTTATTCGATATACGGATATATAGGTGGGCGGAACTCTTCGAGTGAGACTCTGTGTGACGGAGTGAGCACGACCGGCGTGATCTCAACCACGGACAAAATAGATATATTAGATTCACCGGAGGAGAGTGACTTGAAGAACGGGGTGAGAGAGAACGGCGGCAGCGTGCTAGGAATGTTGACTTCGTTCAGACGGGGTGGATTTCTTTGATGTTAGTGATTGAATAGTGACTTCATTTAATAAGTTGTTCATACAGTTGAATTTACAAGTTGTTTTCGTCTGGTAGTGTCTGCCGTTGAATTTTATATCAGTTTTTAATTTGGCATTAGATTCCTTATATATAGAACTGGAAGTTGGCCACATTTTATTTATGAAATAATTAACACACCAGCTCACTATTTTCTGTCGTCAGTGTGTTAAATTGGTATTTTCCTTGTAATTGATCTCGTATTTTCTGTGGAAATAACATGACCATTCATAATTCAGTAGATGTCGGAGTCTCAAACTGAGTCGGATCGATCCTTCTCAGTGCACCCATTTGCAGTTTGGGCTATTTTCCATTCCAACAAGTGGTCCACAACTTGTTCATTAAAGGCCGTGGTATGTGCTGTCCTGTCTGTGGGAAAGTGCATATAAAAGATCCCTTGCTGCTTATCGAAAGAGAGTAGCCAATGTGGTGGCAGCGGGTTTCCTCTAAATACATGTCAGAATGACCGTATGATTGACGTCCAATAGCCGATGATAAGATAAAAATCAATGTGCTCTAGAGGTATCGTTAAATAAAACAAACTTTACTTTTTTGCTCCTAATAGGAAAGAAAGGTCCACAACCGGTTTATCAAAGACAGTGGTATGTGCTGTCCTGTCTGTAGGATAGTGCATTTAAAAGATCTTTGTGTTGGTAGCTAATGAGGCAGCAGAGGATTTCCTCTGGCGACCATGATTAGCAAGACACCATGTCTGACAGCTAACAGCAGCTAATTAACTAGTGTGCTGGGGGTGTCACATCCTCTCAAAGTCAGGGGTCTCTCTGGTCACTCCCAGTCCATTTGGACCCCTTTCTGTTTAAACACCACACAACTGAGGTCGATGACCTAGCGTTTGGACAAGATGTTAACGACCAGACTTCATAAGATGTTTAAAATCATAACGCTTCATGTATAGCCACGAGACTCGAACCCAAAATAGGTTTCAAGAAAAATAAAATTGCAGACTCTTTATAGTTGCTTTTTTATAGAAATTTCCTGTTTTTAATTAATGCCTCAAGCTGCAGGTTCAGATAAACATTGTCCCATCTGCCAAAAATATAATTTCACCAAAGAAACAAGTTGATACGTATTATTCTTCACTAAAGAAACAAAAAGGAAATAAATAGACAGACCTTGTAATACATTAAAAATCGTATGTACAAGATATAGTTCAATAGGTACACGTTTTCACTCATTAAAATCTATGTAACAAGTATTATCGTGTTCAAACCCGTATTTCTACACAAGACAGTCTTAAGGATTAAATAAAGTTTGTTTTATTTAACGACGCCTCTAGAGCACATTGATTTTTATCTTATCATTGAACGTCAACCATATGATCATTCTGACATATTTATTTAGAGGAAACGCACTGCCACCACATAGGCTACTCTTTCCGATATGCAGCAAGGGGTCTTTTATATGCTCTATCGCATAGTCAAGACAGCACATACCACAGCCTTTGATGAACCAGTTGTTGGAACGGAAAATTGCCCAAACTGCAAATGGGTCTACAGAGAAGGATCGTTCCGACGACCGATCGGTTCACAGGCGGACACGCTACTGTTTGAGATTCATCCGGCTCCGACATAAGGATTAAGGCAAAATCTTGAGTAAACCTAGTCATGAAGTATTACAAAAGTAATGACACCATGAGTTCGCGAAATGAGAGCATATCCTGTCTTACCATTGATAATCCTTTATAATCGCAGAAAATTCGACATGTGTATTTGTTTTAAATAGTAAAAGACTAGAAAACCATATGAAGTGTCTGCATAAATAAAATCCTTTTATTAATACCATATCTGAAAGTATTGCATCTCTTTCTTTGAACAGTATCATTTCTATAATGAAACTCATTTAAATAGAAATTTCACAAAACATGAGAACGGGCTATAGGGTTCTTTGTTTAAGAATAGTTTGACGACAACAAACATGAAGGTTACTGACAGAAACGTGTCAAGGCTTAGAAAGTGCACAGAGCGCTAATATAATGCAATGTTTACGATATACTATAATATGAGCTCAAGGCTGAATAATGTTCAGATATAGAGCGGGATGCGAATTTTGTATTTGCAACCGAGTTCCGGATAGACGGTTTCTCTTATTAGCATAAACCAATCAGATTTCCCCCAATATGCTAAGAGATTATGAACCACGTGTGTTTACATTTCAGAACCACGTGCACTTATGTTTACGCTTTACTTGCACCTATTAGTGGCATCCTACAGGGTAGTCCCAAAATGTTGCAATTTTGGCAATTTGCTAATGGGAATTTTGTGGAGGAAGGGGCTAGGCGTATATTCCAAAAGTCTATGGTCTAGAGTCCACCTGCAGGCAGCAACCCAATTTCAATTTTGAGTCTACTGTAGGCCTAATTTACAGAAATAATCAATATTCATACACAGTCACTAGGGCACACCCTGTATATTACTCATTAGTGATGGATCCAAACCATATTCACTTTTCGTACATACGATAAGAAATACCCGCACGGTAGGTAGCAGACATGTATACTGCATGCAAAGTGACCTTATCTCAGTATGAAAAACTAAATTACCGGAATAGATGCACAAAAGTACTTTATAAGTTAATTTCTTTTTTGATTTTCTGGAATATCAACTAACCAATGAAACAAGATTTCGACAAGAATATACAAATGACGTAAGTATCTACGTCAATGACTCGATGACGTAATAATTTCTATTTATTTGGGGAGGGGGATACTTTTCAGGATTTATTTATTTATTATTATTACTTTTTAGGGGTGGTGTGTGTCGGCTTTTTCACTCAATTTTGCATTGATATTAATTAAAACTGGCATACGTTTTGTTTAATTCCCCCAAAAGACCATTTTGATGTCGTTTGTCACTGATACCAATCATATGATAATCGAAAAAAAAACAGCTGACGGTGACATAAGCTCAAGTAACTTTTGACTCAGCTGATAGCTCTCATGTGCGGTGAAATTGTTGTGAGCTATCAGCTGAGCCAAAAGTCTAAAGTAACTTCTTTACTCCTAGCCCAAACATGGGAAAGAAATCTGACCGAAAATGAAGTAATTTCCGAAATGAGAAGGTCTTTAAGACAATGGCACTGATTGGTTGGTATGCTAATGAGGAAAGTCGTCTATCCGGAACTCGGTTGCAAAATAAAATTTCGCGTCCTGGACAGACAGCACATGAACCTGAGCTGTGTGCTCAGGACAGCGTGCGTGAACCTTAATTGGATATAAGCACACACAAACATAGAACCAACCAACCAGTCATGTGATATTGGGTGGATGCTTCTGTTACGGTGGACATCTACTACCTGGTATGGTGAAGAAGGTCATTTTAATTCGGTAAAGATGACAACTAATTCAAGTGGTGTATGAAAGTATGTAATGAATGTACTTATTTCAAAACTGAGATAAAATTGTAATATAGACATTCTGCTTCAAGGTCGTAGGTAACTTTTAATAATGTTCCATAGGTTTACTTACGAATCTATTAACACCAAATGTGCAAGTATAAACACCAATTCTTTATTTATGACTCCTTTAGGATAACGTAATTTAATACTACATAATATAATTAAATCTGTGCTTAATTTAATTATGTCAGTTTTCAGGCATGTGTATGATGTTATCAATAATGTGAATTAACGAGGTTAAAAGTGCCCCTGCCAGATGCTATTTTGCTCTGTAAAGTGGGCGCCATGTCAACATGACGTCAGTGTAGGTAAGTTGCGAGTTGTTCCATGCCTGCACTCATCTGTGCATAACCAGGTCGGGCACAACAACATGCAATGCTCGTTAATGCAATTTGGTGGAGCAAAGAGTGGATGAACAAAAGCACGATATAGGTTGTTTTGTAAGCGGTCTTTCATTAACCATGTTGCATGCCTGAACAGCTATGTACGTGCTACAGACTTCCCATCATTAGACACTAGGAATTGAAGCTCTTTGTTTGGACAAGAGCTCATGTGTGATGCTCAGGTGAAGCTGGTTTCGATTCATGCATTAGTATGTGAAGATAATTTTACAAATTTTGAATTTGAGGACAATGTCCTTTAGATCCTGGGTTTGGACCTGCCGTAGACAGTGAGACCTGGGGTATTTTCTACTTGGACCTGCTTTGTACAGAGATACGGTTTAGAACAAGATAACACTAGTCTGTCTCCTGTCTTGCAGATATTTTTACAGAAGTCGGAAGTTGTGCCCACTTCGAGCGACTTTTTGTAAAATACCAATAAACACCGTTTTACAATTCAAGAATTAAGGGGTGGGGTGTGTGTTTTTTCTGTGTTTTTTGACGACCCCACTAGAGTACATTGATTTATTATCATCGACTATTGGATGTCAAACATTTGTTTATTTTGACACTTAGTCAAGTGTGAGCCAGCTTCCAACGGGTTTTGAACCACGGTCATAAGCTTACGCTGGACAACCGAGGTTCACAACTCAAGGTTTAAAGGCATAGTCCCACGTAATTTAAGGGGCTAATTATCTAAATATTGATTACGAATGAAACTTACATGCATTTGGGATCTCGCAAGACGTTTTAACTGAACCATGGTAGAGGGAATTCCATGTCGAGTCAATCCATTTTTATCAAATTTAATATTTTTAAATTTCAAGATCGGAACTTCATAATCAAGATTGGAACTTCAGAATCCTTATTTGGTATGTTCATTAAATGATATAGATATTTCTAAACGTCACTAACCATCTAAGAATGGGAAGTTCAATGAAAACATATATTATCCACATTATTTACAAAACGTCAAACATAGAAGAAGAAAAATTTAACCAAAGTCCATTTTTGGTCATATCTTACATGTACACTTATGTGTAAAAAATGTAATGCCACAGATTAAATAAAAAAAAAGTAAAGTTTGTTTTATTTAATGACACCTCCATAGCACATCGGTTATTGGACATCATACATATGGTCATTCTGACACATGTCTTTTGAGGAAACACACTACCACCACATAGGGTACTCCTTCTGATAAGCAGCAAGGGATCTTTTATTTGCACCATCCCACAGATGGCCTTTGATAAACCAGTTGTGGACCACTGGCTGGAATGGAAAATAGCCCAAAATGTAACGGGGGCCACTGAGAAGGATCAATTTGACGACCGATCGGTTCACGCTACAGTTTAAATATACATGTAAATACACACCTAACATTAGAACAGACAATCCTGCAGACCAGGAAATAAGTGGCTAATCACAGACAGTCTATTATGGTTCTAGGACATAATCCCCTTGGACAATATCCCCTCAGGACAAAATACCCTCAAGACAAAATACCCTCGGGACATAATCCCCTCACATGAAGAATATTAAAATTATAAGATAATTTAACAAAAAAATATTTTTGTTTTACATTTATTATTTTTCCTCACATTAATAAATTGAGTGCTTTAATTATTAAAATACTTTTTAATTTAAATACATTTGCACTGAAATGAATTTATTGTTGTTCATTTATGTACAATAAATTGAATGTAATAATTGATAAATGACAATTTAGTTTAACTGCAATTCACAGTCAGAGTTTATTTGATATTTGTTAATCTGCTTGGTATCATTGGAAGTCACATACTTATCAATTTCCATAGGAAGTAGGGGCATAAATCCCTGAGGGGGTGACATATCCCCCACTTTTGGACAGAGGGGATGCCTATATAATTATCCCCCACATTTTACTTAGAATTTTTTTAATTAAAATGCCTAAATAATAATCTTTACCAGTATTTCTCTTTCTTGTATCAATGTAACACTTAACCATGTTGTCTTAGTGCAAATATACCGAAGTACAAAGGGGGTCTATAATAGCGTCATTCCTGGACAGGGGGATGCTTTGTCCCCCCCCACTTCTGGGACAAAGGAATGTTCTTTCCTCCCCCTACTTTCAGGAAGCGATTTTTGCCCTTGATGGGAAGCAACTAGTCCATTGTTTGTAAGGAAGTCAAACTTAAAATGTAAATTTCACCTGTCCTATAAAATGCGCCTGAACAGTGGAACAAATTAAGCTTGATATTTGCTAATCTGCTTGGTATCATTGAAAGCCATATACTTGTCACATTCCATGGGAAGCTGCTAGTGCATTGTTTGTAAGATAGATCTACAAGGAAGACTTGTAAGAAATGGCAAAATAGTATGTTAAAATATTAGTTTTTATATGTGTTTTTTAATTTTAAAAATATATATTCTTCATTAAGGGAATTATGTCCTGAGGGGATTTTGTCTTGAAGGGATTTTGTTCTGAGGGTATTTTATTCTGAGGGGATTATGTCTTGAGGGGATTATGTCAAAGGGGATTATGTCCATTTACCGTCTATTACATATTGGCTCAAATTAATGTTGGACACTACACTGTCACAATTTTCTTTTCTACATACAAATGTACTATATTTAGTATGAATCAGGCTGTTGCTCCCAACCATCCATTTTGTTTTTAATTATTTGAATATGTATATAAGTCGATGGATCAAAAAAAAAAATTGTTTTATTTAATGATGCCTCTAGGGCACATTGATTTTTATCTTATCAATATCATTGGCTATTGAACATCATATGGTCATTCGGTCACATTTATTTTGAGAAACCCACTGCCACCACATAGGCTACTCTTTCCAATAAGCAGAAATAGGTCTTTTATATGCACCATCCCACAAACAGAACAGCATATACCATGGCCTTTCATAAATGAGTTGTGGACCACTGGTTGGAATAGAAAATAGCCCGAACTACAAATGAGTCCCCTCAGAAGGATCAATCCAACGACCGACAGTTTCACAGGCAGACATGCTACTCTTTGAGCTAGATCCCACTCATATGTGGGTGGATCAACCTCACAGTCACAGATATAATGACATTAAAGATGTACATATGCTTAGTTATCACAAATGCTGTATTACATACTAGCAACATATCTGCAAGTCTGAAAAGGAATATTCATATAGTGCACTTTTAAATGAATAAATTTGTTTTGAATAAAATTTGATGCCTCTACTAAAATAATTCCTAGTTCAGCACCTGAGAAAATGGATACATGCTGACAAATGTGCCAAAAGAGCTATGAAATTGTCAAATGAAGATGTCATATATGGTTCGGTCATGATTGATTAAACAAATCTTTTTTTTTAAAACAGCTTTAAAACTCACAGAAAAAAATGCAGAAACTCATCTATCTGGTACTCTATTGATACTCTAGTGATGGCCAACTAGTATCATAGTGAACTGTATCCTAAAGTGCCGAAATGCATCCTCTATCCAAAATATGTTGTATGTTACTTCCGAATAAACAATGGTTGTGAAATGTAAAATATCGCACATTAAATAATTATTTTTAAAAGTTAAATCTCTGTAATATTTATTAAATATTTATAACATATATTAAATATCTTCAACATATATTAAAGTATATTTAGCAAAATCATATATATGATATCGTATTTAGCTAAATCATATATATTATATCATATTTAATAGTTAAATCATATATATTATATCGTATTTAGCTAAATCGTATTTGTGTGTAATTGTATGGAGACATTGTGGGTCTTTTCACACTTCTAGAGGCACTGATTTTCCATTTCAATTTTCCCTTTTTCTGTTTCAGAATTTAACAAATTCCATTTTTTCCGTTTCAGTAAATTTTATAATTTCATTTTGTGTTCCATTGAAATATTTCTATTAAACATACATGCGCACGCACTCACAAAAAATATGGTGAAAAAAACAATGAAACAAAACAAAACGAAAATAAAAAACATATGAATTGAAACTTGTCTGATATGCCATGCCATCGAGTTCGGTAATTCTCAGTTTTTGCGGAAATCTTCGAATATAATTAGATCACACACAAAAAATCACCAAAGTGAAAACCAATTTTCATCCTTTTAAATTATGATGAAAATTATAAATAAATCGACCCAAAATATGTAATAAATCTTTAACTCATGTAATTGTCGGAGCAACATTTTTTTCACCATAAAAATCTTCGGAAGCATACGAACTAGTGATCGTCTGCGCCAAATTAATTTGACGTAACACGTACAGATATCAGCGGTCAGGAATCGAGTTTTTTTTTTCCAAAATGCGTCTGGAAAATCTGTTTAAACAATAAACTGTGCTATTTGGAGTTGAGTAATAATGTTTTTGGAGAAAATCGGGAATTCCATTTCAGATAGTTTTTTCCATGATTCCGTCCGCATTTCCGTTATCGCAGAATATCAGTGCCTCTACACTTCATTTCAACATGTCTAAACAACAGATTAGCAGCAATAAATTTTATATGTTCTGTTAATAAATAAATACTGAAATGCGATTTGTTAATAACGACTTATATAAAGTTTTTCTTATATAAAGTTTAGTTTATAAACTGGTGTAACAAAGATGTGCTATGTGGTGTCTTGTCTGTGGAAAAGTGCATATAAAAGACATCTCCTTATTGAAGACATCTCCTTATTGCTTGTCTAAAAATAACAGTTGGACAACTCATTAGATCGTTGATGACCGACAAGGTACACACTAATTAACAAGTAGTGGCAAATCTGCTAACTTAGTAATACTGTTTCTTTGAATTTGCTAATAGAAGATTGAGTAATAAACTTGTTAATTACCCTAATGGGTGACTATCGGCTAATTAATTGCTTTGACATTGCATGTATCACCAGTGTTAAAAGATTAGTGTTCACAGCAAATTGTTAACACAATGGGTATAAAAATGTAAAACTGATCTAAAGAATGTGGCACCATATCTTTATTATGAATATTAATAACAAAAAACATAAAAAAATAAAAACATTATTTTTATTTTATATGTCAATATGAATACAAATATACTCCAAAAAAGAAATTGATAAACAAAACACAACATAATCATTAATAAGATAAAAGACGTTATTCTCATACATGACATGAGTATTTGGTTTACAAACCAAACAGGTGTAAATCCTGGCATGCCTCCACTCCATCTGTCCCACCATTTCCAGGAAGTGATTGTCCCCCTTGAAACTAACAGATAATACGAAGAACTTAGCAGTAATAGCAGGCATACGTAAAAAAAACTTGAGATTTGGTGAAGGATTGTCAGGTAATGTTTATGGTATTTCTAATATGTCAAAATAAGTTTGGGGAATCGTAAGAAAATGTATCATTTGTATGTGAAAACATTAAAAACAAATAAATAAGTTGGCAGGTATTTTGGGGCGACTTGACCAATTAGCTGGGGCGAACTGACCAACAACTGGGGCGAGTTGGTAGGGTGCGAGTCAGTTTTGGGGCGAGTTGACCTGCTCCTCCATAACCAGTTACCATTATTCATTAGTACGACACAATTTGACATGATATTGATAAGGATAATGGAACGAGATGCTGTTTGGCTTGATGAAATAGTCAACAAGGAGCTGAAGGCATCGATGGCAAGATGGAAATCTAATGCAACAGAGCTGTTGTAGTGGTTCAACTGAAAGGAGATTTGTGGCAAAGGGCAAGGAAAATATGGCAAATGCTGTGGTATTATCAAATATCATGTATTTTTAATCCTGTTTTTACAATTTTAGAATTATCGGGGGGAAATACCACGCCTTTTTATTTGCCAATTATATGATAAAAACCATTTGATTAAACTCTTACCCCAATGTCTTCTAAGTCTTCGATGACATGATATGTCACCTGTCCAATGGGTTTATCTACAGCTTTCGACAATAATCTCTCTCTCCAGTCCAGCCAAAGTGATGGGGACGACTGAAAACGCCGAAACAGCAAGAGTTCAAAACCATTGAACACCTCAGTCATTTCTAACTGTTTCTCTATCATCAAGTTGTAAGTTAACTGGTACAGAATTCAACAAATTTGTAAATAAAACACAACTACATAATTATTTGTAAATTCATCAATAAACGCCAGCAGACTGATCAGTTGTTTATTTCCTTTCTAAATTGATTGTTTAGAGTGATCTCCCTTCGGGTAATTTGACAGTGTTGTGCAAACTTCGTGATACATGTGCTTATCGAAATATGGATCCTACAATTAAAAAAACATCGTCAGGCGCGGTTCCATGGGGGCGCACACGACGGCGCCCCCCCTAATTTTCGGGCAATAAACTTTTTCTTGTAAAACCTTAAGCGCAAGTACAGGCGCTCGCAAGGTCGGGCTTCGCCCTCCAAAATTGCGCTCCCCCCTATTCACAATTTCTGAAACCGCCCCCAATCGTTCTCTCACCTAAACATGATTTCGTGTTATTTTGTTGTTTTACATTTGATGGATATATTAATGTCAAAAAATTCCCTCAAATTTATTATTTTTAATCGGAAATATTAGGTTTCCGTCCCCTCCACTTGTAAGCCTTTATAGGCTTTTATTTTTTTTATTTTTTTTACACATTGTTTACCATTATAACCAAATCTGATTTAGGCGTAGTCTAGAGTTTGTACCCGATCCGTTACACCGTAAAACAGGCCTGAAGGAACGACTTAGCATATTATAAGCATATGTTGCCCTGGACTACGTTTGTAGCATCCTCACAATGTCAGGGGTCACTCCGAGTCCGTTTG
This sequence comes from Symmetromphalus regularis, assembly GCA_032355785.1. Lineage (NCBI taxonomy): Eukaryota > Metazoa > Mollusca > Gastropoda > Neomphalida > Neomphalidae > Symmetromphalus > Symmetromphalus regularis. Next base: position 20,917 of record JAULBS010071436.1, on the reverse strand, counting down.
GGCTGCCAATTGTAAACAAAATTATTTAAGCTATTTTAACCCCTTTTTCTGCACATATAATTTATGTATGTGTTTATATAATAAATTTAAAAATATGAACCAAATATTTATTAAATAAATAAACTATTTATTAAATCTCTGCAATATATATATTAAATATTTCCAACATGTATTAAATATTTTCAACATATAATAAATGTCATTTAGGTCAATCATATATATATATATATATATGGATATTATATCGTATTTAACTAAATAGTATTTAGCTCCTCTCGTGTATAATCATATTATCTGTTCAGAACCGTCACGGTTTACGCACACAATAAACATGTACTGCGGGGCTAGACAGGGAGGGGCTTATAATATTTATTTAAAAAATTATTTTTTTAAATCTCTGCAATATTTATTAAATATTTGTAACATATATTAAATATCTTCAATATATATTAAATGACATTTAGCTAAATCATATATATTATATCGTATTTAACTAAATCATATATATATATTATATCCCATTTAGCTAAATCGTATTTAGCCCCTCTCATGTATATAATCATATTATCTGTGCAGAGCCGTCACGATCTACGCACACCATATGCATGTACTGCGGGGCAGGACTGGGCGGGGCTTATCTATAAATAAGCGGGACTAAATGCGATATAATATGATTATACATGAGAGGGGCTAAATACCATTTAGCTAAATGCTATATAATATATATGATTTAGTTACATACGATATAATATATATGATTTAACTAAATGTCGTTTAATATATATTGAAGATATTTAATATATTTTACAAATATTTAATAAATATTGCAAAGATGTAATAAAAAAAACAGTTTTTTTAAATAAATATTGTAGATATTTAATAAATACCATTTAGCTAAATGCTATATAATATATACTAGTATTCAATTCAATTCTTTATTTCCGGTATATATGAATGATATAAACAGTAAAGACATATAAGTTTTAACATATTATACAGATACATTGTAAGACATACACAGCACACATTTTTGGGTAATAAGTTCTAGACTGTGGCAGGGGGTCTGGAGAGTTCTGTTATCCTGATGTTAAACATTTCATAACAAGTCTGGCCTATTGTAGGTGAGATGATTTAGTTAAATACGATATAATATATATGTTTTACCTAAATGACATTTATTATATGTTGAAAATGTTTAATATATATTGCAGAGATTTAATAAATTATGTATTTATTTAATAAATATTTGGTACATATTTTTAATTTATTATTTAAACACATAAATTAAATGTGCAGAAAAGGGTTAAAAGTCTTAACTTAAGAATATATTAGGACCCACTTCTAAAATTTCTGCACTGCTTTGGTTTCCCCAGTTGGTTGTTTTTCAATCTAGCTAAAATATATAGAGACTGACAGAAAAGAACAAGGCCAATAATGGCACTATTACAGAAATAATTACAACTACCATATATATTTTACTACCTATTGCCGTTAATAATACACCAACCAAAATATCGCAAATAACGTTTGTTTAACATGTAATACATGCGCGGTTGCAAGATTTCTGAAAAGGGGGTCCAAATGTGGATTTCTGAAAAGTGGGGTGGGTCCAAAAGTGATGAGTGAATAGAAATGGTGAAAAAATTGTAAATTTTCACTTCCTTCTACTCTATAAAAGGTTTTTTTTTTTTTTTTTAAATAGAGAAATGGGGTCCTGACCTCCCGGATCCGCTACTATAATAGCTGGTGATTAAAATGTGCTGAGAATGTCATCAAACAAACATTCCTATCATTATTTGAAAGACTGATTAAACGATTTGAAAAATTAAATGTGGGGTGAAACCGTAGTCCTGTTATGACATTGAATGATCTCCCTTTAGAGAGCAGCAGCACCCGTTTCCGCTTGACGATTAGTTTCAAGATCATTTTGTTGAGAAAGGGCATTTTACAAACACAAGGTTTGGACAATTTTTGACAGGACATTCGTTTGTATCTGCTAGGGAAATAAGAAAGAATCCAAATGTTCCTCCATTATATCTATTGCATTAACACTGACCCAAACATAACCCAATTTATTTATTAATTTAACGACACTTACCCTCTCCCCAAAAACAAAACTTCAATTTCAGTTTTCACAATGTTTCCATGAAAAATTGTTAAATATATTTAAGGTTAGTGTCTGTATTAGGCTTTGCTTTTGAAATTCAAAAGCAAAGCCTAATCCTCGCACTGACTTTAAATATATGACACGAATTGTGACAAAAGTGATATTACTTTTTAATATTACTGATGTGCTCATGTGGGGACTGGCCCACTGGGGGAGGACATAACATAAGAAAGGTTCATTGAAATGTAAAGGAATATTTCATGACACTGTCATTGTTTCAGGGAAAACATTTTACCACTTGCCTTATGCATAAAATAATGGGGTAGATGTGCAGTCAATTTTTTTATGCATTAATAACACAAGGATTTAAGTGTCTGATGGAGTCACAGACATTGAAACAAAGTTTAGTTTTACAAAACAACTGCAATAAAAAAAAAGTGGAGTGAGCATCCTCAGTTGGAGCATAATATAAAATTTGCAACAGCAATTAGCAGTGTCATCGCAAAAAGCTGTTCTAAAATTGATCTCAGATGGCATTTTATCATTATACAGGGCTAGCCAATGGCGAAATTTAAAAATATTTTACAAATTTTAATGTAATCTGGCAAAATAATTTCTTTTAATAATACTATTAATAGCCATTTAAGTGCAGAAAAAAGATTACTTTTAAATTTTTGACATTTTTATAGATAATTTGGCGAATGTTAATGTTAGCATTGTTACTGTTGTGCCAGAGCTACTCAGCTAGCCCTGATTATGGCATTTACTTTGTTATTATTTGAATAAAATTGCTATCGCAAGATGATCTGAATTTTAAGGGGTTGATCATATGATACATAGATGAAGTATAATTTTAACTAAATCAAACCATATATTATGTGTAAAACAGTGGAGAAATTGAAGCCTTTGTCGCAGAGAACATACTTGGTACAAAGAAATGTCATTTCCTTTTTACTTTGCCACTTTTGTAGCAGTTCGGTTGACATCTCTATGCATGATGGATGCTCCAACTTCCAAGTATGTATGTTGGATGCTCCAACTTCCAAGTGTTGGCAAGTCAATGCCCATACATTCTATGCTGTCTTCGTAGTAAAACTTTGAACAAGTCAAACATTGTTTTATGCAAACCATCACGATTTGAAGAAAAGCTATTTCATATATATTTCATTTAAACAATATTTTATGCAGCATGTTCAGAAATGAAAGATTTGTTCAGGATACCAAAAGTAAATTTTATACATTTGTGACTAAACCATCTTGTGGGGGCTACCATGATGTATGACAACTTTTAAAATACATTTAGTTTTAAGTTTAATAATTACCCTCTTTTCATCTCTTTTCTACATTTTTATAGAATTTTTCACCCCTTTTCCTTTTCCCCTCTTTTCCATTTTTTGGTGTTTAGGCACCTCACATTTTACATACTTGTTATAGTAATATAGGACCCATAGTGGAAGCAGTAGATAGATAAACATATCAACTCAGTTTCAAAAAAATCAAACGTACATTTAAAAAAAAACATTTCTGTTAAAAAAGATTTTTATATCAAAGAATTAAGTTTTGAAGAAAAACTTTTGGTCTTCACAGGCCTCTGCTTTCTGCTTTGCAGAAACATTACATTAGAGTTAGATAAGTTGGTAATGAATAATTATTCATCGATTATGATCAGTTAAAACTGATATTTCACTTCTAATTATACAAATATTTGTTTTGTTAACATTTAATGTCATATTTGTTTTTACTTCTAGATGAATAAGGGAGGCCAGCCTATGAAATACCCATATACTCTGTCTGCCAAAATTTCACAGTTTCCTTTTAGATGGATATGGTCTAACTCAAGATATGTACGATTCTTGGCATATTCACTTATTGGTACTTTTCCAGTCTATGTATCGATTCACAGAGCTGGTAAGTTTATATTTCTTTTGTTACAATTAAGGACATTTAACAACTTACAGGTACCAAATGTATAACCACTGTAACAGATGTCATCATGTGAATTCCTTTTTATCTAGGTTCAAACAGTTTTATAATGTCTGTAACAAATATTTGTTATTATGTGAACAACACAAACATCACTTTTTTATCTAGGATAAAACATAAGTTTATTACATACGTTTTTGCATCCATAAAAGATAAAACAAAAGGATAAAATAATTAAAACAAATTTAGTAATTTATATTATGTGAAATAACATTTCATGATTTTCTTTTAGACCTAGCATTACATATTTATCCATTTTAGTCTGCCTTGATTGGTGACACTACAACACCGGTTTCTATCAGTCATTCACAATTATCAACATTTTTCTGTTTGTAGAAACTGTATGATTAGGGTACGGAGGGAATGTAGTCAAAACTGGTATAGAAATTTAAATTAATCATAAAATGGTGATTGAAATACGTGGATCCATGAGCCTATGTTTTGTACATGACATTCTTTTTCCTAGTAATTTGTATTGAATAAACCTACATATGTTGTGGTTAAACATTTAGTAACAGATATACATTTATTGTTTTCAGCTAATTCTCCACCCAATGTTCTCAAATGGAATGAAATCAGAGAGGGTCGTAAACGTAAGATGGATACTGTATTTCAACTCTTGTTAATAGTTAATGTTCAGATATATATATACACAGGACTTTTTTCAGGCGAATAAAATTATTAGTCTTATAAATATTTAATTCTGTTATTTGGCTGACATATAACAGTTATAAAATAAGTGTTATAAAATATTTATTAATGCAAAAAATATAACTTTTGAGTTTCATTTTGATACCAACAGACAGTGAAATATTTTGGAATGTCATTGGACATCTGCGAGTTGAAATGAAGGGTTTGGTATTCTAATAGTGGTCACATTTCATAATGACACTAAGGCATTTACGTTGAGATACTTGAGAGAACTTTACATTAGTGGTTGTGCCCATCAAATAATAAATCCCCTGTGCTAATCAGAACAAGTTTTAGCCTATGTTGGAGCTTGTGCCCAAGAAAAGGTAATCTTTGAAGTACTAAACAAAACTGAAAACTCCTCATTTCACTGTGTGTAGGTCTGATCAAATTTTTACCAATGGTTTTATTTTACAAATTTTCCTAAAAGTATATTTTAAAATAATTTTTCCATTTTCATTGTCTTTATGTAGCAAATATTAGTGAGGCAAATTTTAAGACATCTATATTTAATGTCATTTTGTATCAGCATTGTAGTTTAATTTAAAGATGTTTATTGTTATTAATTCTTGCTCACATAATTTATAATTGAATATTGGTTTAACAACCCCCAATAATTTATAAATAACATATAATAAAAAGATTTGGGTGTTGGTACCAATGTGCAAAATGCTGCAGTTGTTATAATAGTATTAAATGTTTATTTTTATGATACAGTGAAGATAAATGCATCTACATGCTTTTATATTAAAACAAATCTTTCTTTTTTTCAGATTCACACTTTGACCCTATTCATGAATAATGGTTTAGGAAATAGTTTTTGGATTTAGATACCTGGACATTTGACTTTTGTTTGAAACGTGGTGACTGTTCAGGACTAATTAAAGTCCTTCCAACTTTTATAGTGAGTACACTACAAGCTGTTATAAAATAAACCAGTAATTATGGGTAATTACTGAAAAGGAATTGAGTTTTAGCCGTTTCATTGTTTATTGATGGTCTTTTGTTTTATCACATCTCTCAGTTGTACTTGCTTATAAATCCAGTGATAAACCAATATACATTAAAGATGCCAACGGAGGTATTAACTCATCAGTAAGTTCATTAACAGTGGGGAAATAAACATTTGTTTTCATAAAATTTCTTAGTAAATCAGTTGAGTATATTTATAGCAGGAAAAATCTTCATTATTTATATGGCAGTTAGCATGTCAAGCAGTGGCTGCTGGGTTTCAAAATGGTTTAGAATTCGCACTTGTTTGAGAAAGGACAAAATGTGCCATTGCCTCTGATATATATATCAATTGTTTAGCACTTCTTCGAGTTGCTTAATGCAAACCTTTGCGGATTTTCACAATGATTTTGACGTAACTGAAGAAACAAAAGTCTCGTCTCCAGTAAGCTGGTTATAAATGAGTATTCTTAGAATGAAAACAATCTGCACTCTCTACAATAAATATACACACAAAAATTTAGCACCATATACAAATTGATTAATGAAAACGTGATAGCTAATTTAAATATAAGTTTCAAAGTTTTGGTAAGACTGAGTCCTGATCTTTGGTTTAAAAACAGACATCAGAATAAATGCCAACTTTTTCCAACCAGTAACTGATAATGTATCTTAAAATTAATGGAAGTCAGATGGTGAAACTGTTACAAAGTAACTTTTGTTTTACTGAAGACCATACAGTGATTATTTTTAAAGCATTCATCACTTAAGAATGCCACCAGGAAAAGATTTAAGGACCAGACATCAAGATGAAACACTAAGAAACCTTTAAAATTAACTAGCTTATTACACTGGGGCCGATTGCACCAACAGCAAGTCGTAAATATATAACGCTGGTTGTAGAAACGCCAGTTGTTGAAAAATATACGATCCCGATTTCACTCGAGTTGCATCAACAAATTTTGAAGGTGGGGTATTTGACGACCACTTTTACAATTGAAAGTTTGGGGAATTCCCAAAGCATGGAAGTCCAAAGAAAGAAGAAAACTTTTCTGATGGAGAAATTAGATCGATACTTGAAATACATGCATCCATGACCGGACTGGTGGTCAGAAGGCAAATTGAAGCCACACATCTTAATTTATATTCTGTTTTATGTTAATGCTCAAGTTTGATTTTGTGTTCAAAGAAATTTGTGATCAGTTGCTTTGTGTGTATGTGTGTGTGAGAGAGAGAGAGAGGTAGAGAAATATATTGGAAAAGTGTAACAACTTGTACAATTAATTGGTTGAGTGGTGGGGGGGGAGGGGTTGGGCATTAATGGCTATCCATTCAATAACAATATAGGAAATTGTATGGGGAGTCCACTTTCTCATAAGTTTTCTATAAATCGGCCCATATCTGATAAAATGCATAGTAATTGTGCTGCAATGTCATGGGACTGAGCCCCGTTATGACCACTCTGCACCTTCTCGACTTTGTATAAATTTATGATCAGATTTGTAACAGCGTAGCACTTAGACCGGTTGGTGCAATAGGTGTATCACGAAATGTCTGGGATATGATCAGCGTAAATTTTATGACCTGTTCGTGCAATCCACCCCTGGTTCTTAAATCAAATGAGTTAGATATTTATTTTAATTTAAAATTGTATTAAACAATGACAAAATAAGGCTGTGGGGGTAAAACAATTTAATCCCTGCTTTTGTCTCCAGATATAATTTGTTATCACCTGTAAAACCATTAAACCCAACTGATCCCCTAAGTGTACTAATAGGTCACATTTTAGGGCAACCAATTTATATGCACTCTATGTGACAGTAATGAAAGTGTTAAAATGAGACCGTGTAACGATCAATTACCAGAGGTCTCGGGTCCGTGAGAACCCTGTTTTATTAAACCTCCAGTTCCTGTCAAGGTTTAACCACTTACGTTTACAAATGTAATTTTTAAGTGCTGTCCATTATATCTTAATTTATGAGGCAAAAAACCCATAAACAAAAATGAATTGCCTATATTAAATTCGGTAATTAGAAAATAGTTTTTCAAACATTCCGTCATGTGATCAGTTGTTTTGACTGCCTTACATTTAGAAGCTTGCAGTATTGTAATCAAAACAAAACAAGACATGTTTATATTGATTTATTCACATATATTGGTGTATGGTTTGGTTCATAACTGACCACAATATACACATTTTATCTCGTGAACTGTTTCTCACTTGACCAGACATGTCTATTATCTACACAGGTCAAAGCTGTTCTAATATGCAGTCAAGCCCACAGTATTCTACTAAAACATGGGAGTACCTTAATTCTGGTTAAAAAAAAACCTCTTGATTCCTTAAATTTACAAATGTCTGACAATATAATAAAAAACAAGCACTATAAATAACAAAATGCCCATATTTCATTCATACATATACAGTGAAAAAAATTTAAAACACCTGCGAACAGCCTAAAAAATCTAGACATAAAAGAAAAATCTCAAAAAGAGAAAGAAAAAGACTAAATAATTTTTGGAGTGAACCAAAAACATAAGCAGTATCTACACATTGCTTGTTTGTAACTACAGGTAGTCATAATGCCTGGGGTACACAATGACTAGGAATTTTCAACAACATTGACAAACTGTTTTAAAATATCTGTAAACATCAGCTTTAAATCAAATAATGGAGTTCTATGTTACAGTATGATAATAACAATGATTGTATTTTAAAAATACTTGTGGAATGATCTTTCAGCTAAACATCCATTCTGACCAAGAGATAACTTAAGGAATCAAGACTCAAACCCTACTACAAACAGAAAAGTGATGTTTGAATTAAAAGACATGATGTAAACAAACAGTAAATGTGTGATACAATGATTAATTTTTCAATGCTCAGCGCACAAATAAAATGTTAATAATATACAAGCTATGTAACAAATCATTTAACTTAAAAAGTACAGTCAAACCTGCCCATGTGGCACCTGTGTTAAGCAGCCACCTGTGTTAATGGGTCACCTCTATTTTCTCACAAATCAGCTAGTTTAGTATAATTTAACCTCTATTAAGCAGCCACCTGTTTTAAGAGGCCCCATTTTCTTACTCCCTTGGGTGGCTGCTTAAGACAGGTTTAACTGTATATCACAAAGAAATCTACATAATAAAATGGTAAAAATCTATATTTGTGGTACACCAAGTAGACAAGAATTAGATGACATATTACATTATATCACATTTTACTACAGGATTCTAGCTAGCTTCAAATTATCAGAACCTAAAATGTATTTTGTTTTGTTTTTGTTTCTATTACCTTGGTGTATAGATCACTACTACTGCCAAATTTAACTATACAACTACATGGGTCTAATGTCACTTTGGCCGTTTTATTCTATTAAAAAAAATCTTTTCATTTGCTGTAATGTCCTTCTTATCCAAAGGCTACCTACCTAAGGCAATAGGTGCTGTGCTCCTTAAACAGTGTGATTTTACCATCGTAAACCTTTAAGTACTGTAAAGGTATAGCCATGATTTTGTACTTGGGGAAGGTGGCATCCATATTGTTTTATAACTGAGTTGGGGTATAATATTTGTAACTGCAATCACTTACAAATACTTACGATGGGACAGGGGTAGCTTATAAGAAACATTTTTAAAATGGAGGTACAAATAATGAGAGAAAATGTTTGAAAAAGTATTAGCCTTCCAAATCAAAAAAGAAAATTGGATAATGACCCATTTATTATAATTATAAAATATATAATTTTCACTAGCTCAAAACTAAAATGTCAACAAACAGGTTCTTTATATAATCATTAAATGGAAGCCTTTTTTTTGCATTACAATCTGTTTGGCTTAAAATTCTGAAATGACTGCAAAAAGCAAAGGATAACAAATATTACAAAGCTTTTGAGCATTTTATAAATCATTTGAAAATAAGTTCAACAAATTTACCTGCTAAGCAAAGAGAACCCTGAGATGAAACCAACTGATTTAAAATCATTTTAAAAACAATACATATGTACACAAAATATAACAATTTTGCATGAAAGAAAAAATATAACAAAAGGAAACAACAAAAAAAGAAACTATTTTCCAATAAAACACAACAGGACTAAGCCTTGATGGTTTATATAAAATGTGACATTTTGACCATATCTTGTTCATATTCAAGTGACAAGGGATTACTGACACCACTGAAAACCTTAATACTATTAATACTTAATAATATTCCATCTCAGAAAACCACCTATCTAAAGAAATAAGAAAACATTTTTATTAACAGCACTACAACAATAAACAATATACAAACTGGATCGAGTCATTTCAAAGACTAAATGTAAGAGGTAGTGTTACTTTAAATTATGAGGTTGTTCATGTGGGGGTGGGAGGAGGAATCTTCTTTTTCAGCTGTTTGGTAAAACCAGCGTTAACTTTTTATCAAGTCACTTCACCGCTAACAACAATAATACCCTACTCTGTTTGGGAATAGAGTTGAGTCTACTTAACTGCATTCCTAATAATAATATATTTCTGTCATTTGCACATTATTCTGCTTCACCAAACCATTAAAAAGCAAATTCATATAATAATTCCTTTTATATGCTTATCCTTTTATTTTTTGCAGTATCTAGTTAACAGCATTCAGAAATGCAGAAATGACATTTGTTATCTTCAAAAGTATGAATAAAACATACATGTTTAGTAAACAATCAGAAAATGGCCACAGAGGGAGGTTAGTCTTAAACCATTTTCAGCATATCTTATACATTCAAGTTACTTTGTCAAATAATTCCTTTTTTTATAATATGTTTTGGTCATTGTTTGATGTTTATATTTCATATATACTGCAAGACTAGTCACATGACCTTAAATTCTGTTAAGTGCCTATGCAATTAAGATGATTCTACTGTGCTCTGTTTCAAAAGTAAAATTACTTAGATCTTTAATAAAACAAATTCACCCGTTTACTAGTTATACCTGAAACACCTGAGGTGGCATGTGTGTTAAATTGTAATATCCCTATGTATTATTGAGTAACTTAATGTCAAATCAAGAACACTGGAATAGGAAGAAAATCATCAGCTACTTTCATTACAGTGCAGCATTCATACAAAATAATGAACATAAAATGATTTAATATACATTCAAAACTTTGTTTAAAGTGAATGTTGGTTTTAGGACAATTCCTCCTTGAACAAATTAATATTATAGTCGTTTACGCTACTTGGAACATGGATTTTTTTCAATTACTTTAGTTTGTGTGAACCTAGGTGAAAAACAACTAGTTTTGGAAATATAAAAAAAATGTCCTATGTTCCAATTTTTTTCATTACTTTGTTAAATAATAATTTAAAATATTACCTATTCAACATAGTGTAAAACTCGATTATATTTGACAATGGCAACATATATGGCAGACGACATCATTACAAAGCGAGGTAACTCACATTCCAAACATCTCGGTCATTTCTGGTAATATTTGTATCTCGTTCATTGTTTTTGCTTTAAGAAATAAATCTTTGCAAATATGGCATTGATATTAAGTTATGATAAATATATTCATAAAATAAAAATACATACAAATAATTACCAAACATCCCCGTTCTATATGGATTTGTAGGACATCTGCAAAATGGTGGTCAAATTAACGCTGGCTTGAAATGCCGAAACAATACTTTTGACTGCCGTTTAAACAATACAAAACCAATGGACACATCAATACAGAGAAAAAATGGGACATTTTATTATTTCGGAAAATATCAACATTAACGAGTTAAGTTATATATTTTGGTTTTTATTTGTCAAAACGATGTTTCAAGTAACGTAAACAGACTATAGTAATAATGTTTGTCAAACTTAAAAGTATTTATTATTCTGATTTTTGTCAGTCTCTATATTACATAGTGAAATTAAAAGATACAGCAGAATTGTACATGGAAAAATTGTCTTGAAATGTATCCGTGGCAAGATAAAACTATATACAACAGTAATTATTACATGCATTTGTTAAATTTAAAGCAGTTACAACACTAGTCTATATTTATATGGAAAGACATGTACAGTACATGCAATAATATAAAAGAAACTGTTGAGAGTGGAACAGAGTTAAGAGTGGAAAAAAGCAGAAATGATTTTCTTAATAATTATTATAAGTTTAGTTTATTTGTTTAATGACCCCTCAAGCACAAAAGTAAACATCATCTATTGGGGTTACAGATTATGATAAGATACACAACAACTAAAATCTTTTAATAATAGGGTGTAAGAAACAAATACATTTGTGTAACATTATTATTATTATTACTACAACACACATTATAACTTTCATCTTTTAAGACAGTGACCTTTAAATATTTTTTTTGCTCCAGTTTTAGATAGAGAAAATTAAAAATTATTACGGTAACTATAATAAAAAATGTGGAATATCTGAACACGGTGCAATTACAAAAGTAGAAAAAATATGTTTGATGCAAGTTTGCATTCATGCAAATTGTGCTTGAATATTGAATTCGTGAAACCAGCATTTAAAAAATATTTCCAAATCCACAAAATATTCTGTGGTAAAAGACATGAATTACAATTATTATGTTAAAGTTATTGAGCAAGCACTTTCACACATTTAGTTGAAAGATAATACACTACTAAACAACACAACAGATAACGTATACATTGTAACTTTCCTCATTTTTGAAGAGAAAAATGTCATTTATTAAAGGTACATTGAAAATTAAATAAATGGTTTATTTTTATATCTTATTCAGTTTTAGTGAAAATATTTTTAATATTAATTTTATGACTTTGTTTTAGTGAAGCCTATTGAATTTTGTAGATATCTCAGGCACATTATATGTTTAAAATACGGTGTAACATTTGTCCGACATTAACATTTATAATGTATGTGAAAACCATTGTTTTGGTGTGCTATTCCTGGTTTTATTACTTATACATGAGAAATATGGTATGTAAAAGTATATACATATATTTAAATTTCACTTAAAACTCCTAAAGCATGTATCAAAAACCAGCTTGAAATATCAAGAAGAAAAAAGTTATCAAGATTTTCCATTGATTTACCAGTACAGAAATAAAGAATTCCACACACAAATAAATAACTTCCAAGAAATTACTTTATACAAATATGAAAATATATCTGTACTGGAATGTTCTTTGATGAGTATTGTAGGTGAGTGTCATACACAAACAACAGAAAAATATCATATTTGAAAGTTTTTACAGAAATTTGCAGTATTTCATGGTGTGACAAATTAACCATTGCTTATTTTGTACAAATTGTCTGAAAGAAATTTTGTATGCTGTTATATTTACAGTTATCTTTAAATTCAAGCAAACTAACACCTAATGACTAACTAGGAATTATATAAGTTCTGAGACTAAATTTTCTATTTGACTTTGAATTTAATTTTTGTGTAAAATAAATAAACTAATCAAATTTTATCCATGAGATTTACATTCTATATCACTGCTGAACTGGATCTGTTAATAGCTCAAGGAAACAGTACAGGAATTATAAGGGGGGTGGGGGGCAGATACAAAATGTCATATCTCAGAAGGGTGTGTGTGTGCACACACCTGCATTCATCTATGTTATTACATAATGAGAATATATTTAGTGTTTTCATTGGTCAAAAACTGGTCACATGACCACCCATAATTTGTGATATTTGTGTCACCAGTCCATCAAAAGTGATAATGACTGCTTGATTACGTCACATTGTTCAAAGTTCTTTATTTCGTCACATGTTTCTATCATCATCTATGTTTTATAACATTACAAAGATTATGTCATTAGTTACGGTGTATGTTGAAATCGTCCAGTGGGCAAGAAAAATAAATATATAGCACAGTGTGAATGAAGTTACTTGACTAATTAGTCAGCATTATGTAATAAAACAGTTACTGACTGCTCATTTGGGCAACATCATGTTTTATGGACCGAACAAACTGATATTGACCTCGGCATTCGGTCTCAGTCAATATCAGTTTCTTCGGTTCATAAAACATGATGGTGCCTTAATGAGAGGTCAATAACTGATAAATATCCCACACTTGTATAGTGAGCCTAATTTTATTGATACTCAGAAAAGCCACATGTAAGGATGTGGCATTATGACAAAAAAGCATGTCTACACAATAATATTACTATCATCTACATAACATGCAACACTATTAAAATATGTTTTGTATATTGTCAATACAGAATAACGAAGTATGTTATATGAATTTGTGAATATCTAATTATTAATTTTATTTTACACCTCAAAAATATAAATATTAATAACAACAGAAAACTAATTGTGATGGATTTTCATCCACTTGGTACAAAAGCAACACACAATCACATGCACTGCCCGAGTATTAACTGGTATTATTAAACAGGGTTCACTAAAGAGTTGTTCACAATCATTATTAGCATATTCCGACTTGTACACAGTACTAATTTACAATACCACCCCTCCCCCCCCAACCCACCAAAAACTTTCAAGATTACAAGGCATATTTCAATTCTGAGTACTTTAATCAATATTTTAATGATTAATTTAAATTCATATGTTTGCCTTGATCCTCCATCCCCCTCCTGAGCATAGCAAAGGTACAAATAGGAACATGTTGAGAATTCTTAATGAATTTATAGTTTAATTTTAATTTACATGCAAATAGTAAATATCACTCTTTTGGTGTAAGTCTTTAACTTATTCGATGTAGTCGATGATATAAGTAAATATTGGGAGAGTCAATTGCTATGAATGACCTACTAAACATAAATTAACAATGTTGGCATTTATCCATAAATAATCCACAATTCTTTTATATAAACTACCCACCTTCAATTCATACAACTGTTAACTAAACAGGACATGAAACATTTGCATAAAGTTATCATAGCACCAAAATACCTCTCAACCAAACATTTGCTTATTTTCAAGAAAAAGTAATCTGAATCAGTATGAAATGTGGTTAGGCAATCTGTAAAAAATGTAGCAATAATGAACAGCATGATATTAATGTTATCATAAGTGTCATGTTAAAAGGAAAAATGTGTAGCAAATATTTTACACATTTTTGTTATTGTATCCACAGAACTATAATTATATACACCAACCAACTTTATGGAAAATGATTACCTGTTTATTAAGGGAATATGTAAAAGAATACATACAAGTCGACAGTATTAAATAATCTATCATGCAGCTATGATTTGTTACTAACGGAATCTAATGTGTTTCTATACTTTATGAAAATAAATATTCATATCATTGATAGAATGATTTGTTGATAAATTTGTGATAACAATTTTACAGATCTGCAACCATTAAACTAAAAGTTCATTAACATCTTGTCCAACAGTATATAACTTTGGAAGCAAGCAGATCAGATCTCAATTCTAGTCATGGTTGGTCAACAGATAATTAACATATTAACAGTATTGTGCAAAGATGAATGGATAACATCATGTGACTGACTTTTCATTGATTACTCCAACATACAGTAGACTTGTAGAAAAACTGCTTTCTGTTTCTAATTCAAACCCACATAGAAAAGTAAATAAAAGGTTAATATAGCCATCAATGTCACCATACTCCTGCCATTTTAATAATGAATATTTATAAAAAGAACATTTTAATTCTAATTATCTATCTTTTTTGACAAATACCAACTGAATATGTGGATTCAATAGCACAAAAACGAAGCTTATATATTTGTTCACAATATTTCAGCAGTAATATAAATATCAAAGCAGTATATTAATCCCATACATATTTCTAACATTTATCATAGTCATTAATAAACAATAATTCATCTTATCAAATACATGTACACAAACAAAATTTATAAAATTATTAGATGACAAATTTATTGTCATATAACAAAACATAAAATGTCTTCATTATTTTGACACAATAATTAAACGATTAAAAAAACAGTAAGAAATAACTGAACATCAATCTCTTGTACACACTTTTAAAAACAAATATACATCTTAGAAACATGGTGAGAGACAAGATACAAAACGTAAACACTGAATGAAAGTCAAACATGAAAGGAGTGCAGTGTTAAAATAGGAGACATGATTATCAGAAACTGCATTTATTATACATCTTAACATGACTCACATAGACAGGTTCTTCAAAACACGGTTTAGCTAACCACAGGTTACAGCACTATTTCTCTTTAAATTATTTTTTAAAGAGAAAATCAAGAAGGAATTTTAAACTGATTACATATGGACCCTTAGACTTTTACAAATAAAGTTTGAACATATTCAATTGTTATTTATACAGATTTAAAAATTGGATTGTGAAATGTTTTTTTTTAACCACTGGTTAACCAAACCAACATATGAATAACCCTGTCTTGTCTTTTAGGAAAGGAAAATAATGATATGCTACTTCCAGGTAATAAACATTTAACAAAGAAAATCATCATAGCAAATATAATACAATCACATCTTGGAATCAAACTGCAAAATAAATTGCAGTTTATAGCACATATTTTGAAAGTTACAGTATGTTTGTAAATGCTGGGCAAATTATTAATCAGATATATGTTGCAATTCATAGAACAAATTTTGAAAGTTACAGTATGTTTGTAAATACAGATGAAATTATTAGTCAAATATACACTTTAATTCATTACACATTTTGAAAGTTACAGTATGTTTGTAAACGCAGGTGAAATTATTAGTCAAATATAAGTTGCAATTCATAGAACAAATTTTGAAAGTTACAGTATGTTTGTAAATACAGATGAAATTATTAGTCAAATATACATTGTAATTAATTGCACACATTTTGAAAGTTACAGTATGTTTGGAAATAGGTAAAATTATTAATCAAACTCAAAGGGTTGCTGAATGCTGGATATTCCTGTATAAAATATGGAGTACATGGTCTACAAGACCAAACCACCATTTTCAATACTATGTGATATATCAAAGGCATTGTTTGCCATTAGTCTGAATCAAATGCATTATTACATATATACATGACACTCTATATGAATGTAAAACAAAACAAAAAATGCCCAGACTTCTAAAAGGTCAAATTAAGCAATTACGTATGGCAAAGGTGTCAAGTGAATTAAATATGATCTTGTCACTTTTGAGTTACAAGGGTTTAGTACTGTATCATAATTACAGGACCATATCATATACAGGAAAGTATCCAGAGTTTTTCCCTGTTGCCTGAAGCATTACAACAAGCCATATTAGTATTAGTTATGAATGAAATCTACTAATACCCATAATCAATGTTGTTTAGAATCTATTTTAATACTAGATGCAAATGTTTTAATGTTAACAATGAAAATTTGCTAAAATGTTCATGTTATAATGTTTGATGTATGAAATGCAAGGCTGTTCTCGTATTTGTGATTAATACGTGAAATATAATATTACAATCATACAAATTATGCAGAATAACACAAAGTAAAATTTGTATTTGTATTTACTGTGTGGATGTGTACAGCTCATGAATCAGGTTTTCTTCACTTAAAAATCCAATCTGTACTGTGTTTATAAAAAATTTAAATGTGTGGACTTGGGCTTCTGCAATGTCCATCATAACACCATACATCAGTTGAGACTGTATTGAAGCTTGGATTTTAAGAATGTTACAAACATAGTCAATAGTCAAATACACATTTCCTCCTTCAAAACACATATTAAAACATTATATATCAAGACTAGCAACATTAGTGAATGCATAGCATTTTCTCAAGTTCATTTAGATCCACTCCATCTAAAATAACTGAAACCAGCAACAGCAAGAGCACATTACGTCTGTGAGTCCCTCGATGTATACTGTAACCAGGTTACTCAAGTTTGATAAAAACAAAATGGTTGTGATTTCTAATTACTAATAGAATCATGTCAGTTTAATCTGTATGGTCTTGAAAGATTAGTTTTACATATCCTGGATCACCAGAAAGTGGAGTTGCACAAAATGGACAAATCGCTCGGAAACCATGACAACCATGTGGCACTGTAACTAAGCACCAGTATCTGGAAAGCAATGAAGTATATTTAAACAATAAGAATGAAAACATTAAAAATTGAAATTATATGTTATGTTAGTCCACAAGGAAGAAATATTTAAATGTATAAAGAACAGAGTAACTATTGTCTGTTTAATTTCATGGACACATGGACTTTTGTTTATTACATTATATACAGATAATGTTTGTTGTTGTTTGTTTTTTATTAAAAATGAATGAAATAATAACAAAATAAAACAGGATTTCCTTTCTGTTCCTTTCCAAAACTTGTTCTTTTTTGCCTATGCTAACATAAATTAACATAATCAACACAAATCCACGTGTCCATGAAATGAAAAAAACTATTTTCAGAACTGTATGTAAGTAGAACACTATGAGAATTGTCTAAATTCAAACTTATTACAGGTGAAGAATCTTAATGAGTATGGGTTATAGAGACTAGATAGACAAATCACATGGCTAGAAGGTTTGCAACCTGTGTCAAAATACGTTTAAAGCAAACTTAGACTGGAAACTCAAAACCAAAACATTTTTTTTAATATACAATTTGCTTAAGAATATTTTGTGCTATTATTCTTTGATTTTAATTTTGAATCCACAAATGTTTGAAAATATTTCACACAAATAATGATGAAAATTCACACACAGCTTTAGGTCTGGCAAGTTAAGATTGTCAGTTGGTAAAAATGACTTAAAGAATAAGATAACCTGATTCCTATTATGTTTTCATTACCTGACTGAATTTTCTGAAGCTACATGACCACATGGACTGAAGCAGTACGTAGGAGAGTCGGAATCCACATACAAACTTAACTCACATCCAATTTCAAGCTTTACAAAAGGTCCAACCTAAAGAAAAGAAAAATACTAAATAAGTGAAGTAAAACATTCTGTGATGACTCACTTATAACCACTCTTTAAAAATATTTTAACCGAATGTTAATCTAAACGTAACCAGATGAAATAAATGGAATAGAAATAATTATCAACCTACTTTCTGGCAAAAAAATGTAGTTGCATTATACAGTGTACAACCATTAATTACAAAGTTAATCAACACTGCATTTCACTACATTAAGAAGAGCTAGGCCCTTTTACTGAAAGCAAACTTTGTTATGGTAGATATATTTATTATTGTTATGTCTATTATTATTAATGTTTGCTTTGAGTTACAGGGGCCAGGCATTAATGACAAAGATAATTATATTATGTATAACTAACTGATTCATTCACCAATATTTACAAGAAATAATAATTTTGAGAGAAATGACAGATTGCAAGCTTCCATACATAATGACAGAAAACTAAAAGATATTTTCAGTTGCAACATACCTCTAAACACAGTGGACACTTGCGACTGGACTCAGTTGTCTGTCCCCACTCATGCTTGCCATGTACATGCCCACACTTGAGGTAGACATATGGCTGTCTGTCTCGAAGGTTCAGTGAGCCGCGTGTCGGTAAAACAAGGGTATTCAATCCAACCGGGCACTGAGGTCGACCAGCATTTATTTCATGAACCATAATTTGAAACTCATGTTCACTCTATAAACAAATGAATGAAAAATATGTTTACAAAATACATTTAATCAGATAAACATTAATTTTTTAGCAATATTTTATACATAGCCAGTTTTATGATGTAAGGTACCACAACTTCATTTTCTATTTAAGAATGTGTTAATTTAGACCAATATCATCATAACATTTATTGTAAGAAATATAAACAGACAAAATATATTTAGAGAATCATTTTATAAGTTATTTCTGAAATCCAAACTTGAGATTAAATATGATTTCATACATAACAGCATCAACATAAGTAATATCAAGGAAATCACACTAACTTCAGGAACAATCTTTGAATATGACATTAGTGTATCTAACTTTCAAGTTTACGTTTTTAAAAAACTGACGAGATTGTAAATTAAATTCTCACCGGTGAAGAAATTAACCCTAAAGCTGATCTCCAAACCAATGTTGCACCACAAAGGTCTATTAGTGTCCCATCTCTCAAGATATTGTCTTCTTCTAAAATCTGTCAAATAACCATACAAGTATGATTATAGCAACATTTCACTGTGGCCATAGATAAAGTAATGAAATAATTTGTACTTATGAGGAATAAATCCATTCATCACTGGCTTATATTAATAATATTAGGTGTGCTTGTACCACCCCTAATTTGTGAAATGAAGCAATTAGTTGGAATCAAGATTCCATAGTACTCATGTGGGATTCAGAGGTGAAATTTTTAGAATTGTCTAAAATAACATCTGTCTAAATATATGTATATGAAAACTAAATTGATGTTATATTCCTAAATTTGTTCAGAATACCAAAATAAGTTTCTAAACCAGCAAATATTAGCAATTCTTCATATCTCTAGTTTAAAGAGAATCCACTAATTGCAATTTTATTTTGAATATCAACTAAAACTGACACTGAAACAACCACTTGGTTTCATCACTGATCTGATGATCTGTTATCACATAAACCTACTTGACAACTCTTGAGAGGGGATGGTCTGGATTCTCTGAGTGGAAAGATACCGCCCCCTACAGACACCTCCCTCCAGACATTTGGTCGTGCCGAGGAGCTGAATCCACCCTGAGGCTGCATTATGAAAACACCATTTGTTGTTAGTCCATCAATCTCATCACCAGAATGCCATTTCACAGCCTTTTCCTGAACAAAATAACAAATATACAAGAACATCCTAAAAATACAAAAACTATTGAGGGACCATAGGAACAAGTTTTAACTTGCAGTCCATAATTATCGGTGAAGGTTTAAAAGATGATCAAGGCATCAATGACTTATGAATAAAGCTAGTGTATTTTATGGACACTGGTTTATGCCAAATCAAAAATAAAATTAGATGAGTGTCCTTATATAAAAATAATAATAATAATGAAAAGCAGGTTGCAGTTTATTATTATTAATTTTTTTTTTTTTACACAATGATGTGCCAGTGTTAGAACATGGTTGCAGCAAATGTTTCTCAAAGGCAAGAAGTAATTTTACACAATGATGTGGCAGTGTTAGAACATGGTTGCAGCAAATGTTTCTCAAAGTCAAGGGGTAATTTTACACAATGATGTGCCAGTGTTAGAACATGGTTGCAGCAAATGTTTCTCAAAGTCAAGGGGTAATTTTACACAATGATGTGCCAGTGTTAGA